>PVJC01018630.1:0-31130 GCA_004026665.1 Murina feae | reverse complement strand
TCCTATAATTGATGCTGTTCCTTTAAGGCAGCCTTTTACTAACGAATCCTCCTCTCTGCCTCACCTCGCAGCTTCTATAATGAAACAATTGTTACACTTAATTGTTGCAAATGTGCGTTTTTTGCTTCAGGCCAAAGGCTAAGGAGCCAGCGAGCAGGTAGTTTCGCTCTCGCTCCTGCTGCAACGGACGCTGCCTAAATGTTTACTCAGGTCCGTGAGTGGAGCAGCAGCCACACCTGGCGGCTTCTATAATGAAACAATTGTTACACTTAATTGTTGCAAATGTGTGTTTTTGCTTCAGGCCAAAGGCTAAGGAGCTAGCGAGCAGGTAGTTTCGCTCTCCTTCCTGCTGCAACGGATGCTGCCTAAATGTTTACTCAGGTCTGTGAGTGGCGGCCGCCATGTTGGCTGGGCTAATTTGCATACAGCCGTTCTGATTGGCTGTGGGCGTCCCGGAGAAACGGTTAATTTTACTATTCCGCTTTTACTAGTTTAGATGCTGAAGGGTATTCTTTAAGAATGGGAAGAAGAAAAAGGTAAAGATAAAAGTTATGAACAACAAAGTGACAGCAAATACATATCTATCAACAAGTGAATCTACAAATCAAGTGAATAAAAAATCTGATGAAGAGAATAAACTGGTGAATAGAATAGAATCAGGGGCATAGAAAGGGAGGGGACTGACAATTCTCAGGGGGAAGGGGATGTGGGGTGAAGGAAGAGACTGGACAAAAATAATATGGACGAGGACAGTGGGGGGTGGGGTAAGGGCATGGGGTGGGGTGGGAACCGAGTTGAGGGGAGCTATGGTGGGGGGGGAGAGGAACAACTGTAATAATCTGGACAATAAAGATTTATTAATTTTTAAAAAAAAGAAAAGTGAAGAAATTTTGTAGAGCTGAAGATCAAGTGCATGAGAAAGAAGTTTGCCCAAAAGATGCTGCGAAAACAGGAAGGAAGTTCATCCATTACAAAGTTAAGCACTATCACGAGGAATACAGGCCGATGTACAAAACTGAGCTTCAAATGACCAGGATGGCAAGAAAAGCTGGCAACTTCTGTGTACCTACCGAACCCAAATTGGCATTTGTCATCAAGATCAAAGGTATCAATGGTATGAATTCAAAAGGTGCTGCAGCTTCTTTGCCTTTGCCAGATCTTCAGTGGCACCTTTGTTGACCTCAACAAGGCTTCCATGAACATGCTGAGGATTGTGGAAACATATATTGCCTGGGGGTACCCAAACCTGAAGTCAGTAAATGAAATGATCTACAGGCATGGTTATGGCACAATCAACAAAAAGTGAATTGCCCTGACAGATAACTCATTGATTGCTTGATCTCTTGGTAATTATGGCATCACCTGCATAGAAGATCTGATTCATGAGATCTATATTGTTAGAAACACTTCAAAGAAGTAAACAACTTCCAGTGGCCCTCCAAGTTATCTTCTCCAGGAGCTAGGGTGAAGAAAAAGACCACCCACTGTGCAGAAAGTGGAGATGCTGGGGACAGGAAAGACCAGATCAATAGAAGAATGAATTAAGGTTATTTTTGTAATCTGGTCAATTAATAAACTGAGTCCTTTAAAATGGAAAAAAAATGTTAAATAGAGGCTCATTTCACCAAGAAAAAAAATTTTAAGGATTGTATTTGTGTCCATATGTCTGAACTGTTTTCTCTCCTCAGAGAAGGAAAATGTCATTTTTACCTCACCAGAACAATCTGCCTTTGGGCTAGAAACTGGCTCACCAAGTAATCCCTCCATATCTGCCACCCAGTTTGTTAGATTTCTTTGTTCTTTTGGACTCTCAAAACTTGAGGACCAGAATGAGTACCCCATGAACAGCCTCAGGGTGAGGGCCAACTGCAGATTAGTGTGTGTGGCTGCAGGCATCTCCAGAGCCCAATTTTGAGCTATTAAAGAAAGCATATGTGGTCACATTTTGGCTGGAACTGTCATCAAGTTAAGAATCATATAGTTAGAAACTTTCTCAATTATATCAGCTCTGTCTCCCCTACTGTATAACTCAGTGATAGCACAACCCTCACACATGAAAGTCTGAAATGGACCTTAACCTTAAAACTTAAAAGGCAGCGGGGAGACAGAAGCCTCATATCCAACTAGCAGTCATTTTTTATATAAATGTCTAGCATAATTGTTATGGGTAGAACTGTGTCCCCCAAGAAGACCTGCTGAAATCCTAACCCCCACACACACACACCACACAACATGAATCTGCTTGGAATCAGGATTATTGCAGATGTGATTAGTTAAGATGAAGTCCCACTGGAGCAGGGTGGGTGTTAATCTAACATGGTTGGTGTCCTTATAAGAAGATGGCCATGTGAAGAAGGAGACACACTGGGAGGACACATGTGATGATGGAGACAGAGATTAGGGTGATGCAGGAGTGAGCCAAGGAGAGCCAGAGAGTGGTGGCCAACCACCAGAAACCAGGACAAGGCAAGAAGGATTTCTCAGTAAGTGTCAGAGGGAGCATCGCCCTGCCAATATCTTGGTTTCAGACTTCTGGCCTCCAGGACTGTGAAATATAAATTCCTGTTGTATTAAGCCACCTATTGTGTGGTACTATGTTTCAGCAGCCCAGCAAAACTAATACAGTGATCCGCACAGTTGACTAGACTCTGCCAGGAGGACATCCTACCCTTTAATTCCATCTCTTCCAATGCACCCTCTACATTACACATTCTGTTTCCTCCCTACCTCCTCCACATACACACAAAGAGCAAGGTAACCAGGAATGGATCTGTGGATGGAGAAATTCATCATTTGAACTATAGGAGCCCTGGTAGCATGCATCCCTGAGAGGCCCCCATGGAAGAGAAGGGCTTCGGTGAGAGTAGACAACTCTTTTAGGCTGGATGAATAAAAGACGTTTTAAAGATATCTAAATGAAACTTAAGAAAGCAAGGTGCAGTTCTTCCTAGTACAGAGATTTTTCAGAAGTGAAAAAGGCATCCACATGTCAGTACACGAGTCTGCTCTACATCTGGGTTGGGCTTTCTTATTGTCTGAGGTCCATTTTGATCTGTACTTTCAAACCCACTGCCAAGTTCAGCATGAGAGCCCCCCACCTTGCCTTGCTTCCTCCAAGTACCTATTTCCAGCCACCACTATTCCTCACTGAGGCTCAAGATGTGGGAGTGGGGAGCAGAACACTTCCACGCCTAAACCAATGCTCAAGTGCATCGATGTGAGACATTCTGGGAAAGACTGTTCCCATAGGTTGCTTACATATATTTTCTGTGTGAGTAACTGCAAACCCAGGCAGAACCTCAATTACAATAAGAGGAACCTCCTCCCATTCTCCTGCAGAGACAGGGGCCTGAGCTGGCATATTTGGGTCATCAGGTCCCTTTCCTGGGCATATCAATGAGTTCTGATTGCTAATTCTCTTGCTAATGCAAGACCTTGACCTGGGAGACAACATTTCACTCTTAGTTTGGGGCTTACAGAGTGGAAGGGGGGGTGGTATAGCTGCTTTCTCAGACCCCTGGTTCAAAGTAATAAGGTGTTCCTAAGACAATATGAAAATTCAAAACTCAGCCTGTGCCAGTTTCTTAGGCTGTGGGCTATCTTGTACCACTTTTACTAACTGGTCAAGATCATGCCAATATAGTCAATATAGAAAAAAGATAAGTTTAACATTCATTGCAGTCAGCACTGTTTATAAACAACTGCTCCCTGAGTCCCTTCAACTATGCTGTTAGACACAGTGGCCACTGGCTCAAAATGGAGCTTCATTTCTTAAAATCAGTGTGAGTGAGACAGGAAATGGCACTTTTCAGCTTACTTCATTGTCAGAGAGAAACTGCCCACCTGCTGGCTGAAGAGCTCGGATTCTTCCAGACATCACTGGCTTAGTAGGGAGGAGAGAGCCCTGAATGCGAGCACCACCAGTTTCTGGTGAATTCTCTGCAGCCCTAAGTCTTAAACCACAGGGACTGGGCAACTGTGTCCTCATTGATGCAGGAATCCACTTCTCCTTTACACTTGGACCTTTTATCCTGTTAATAATATTCTCCAATCAGCATTGTGTGTCCTTCCCAGTTCCATCGCCCACCCCATCTCTCTGTAGTTAATACCTAAAGTCATGAGTGCCATTTATGAAGTGCTTCCTCGGTGTCAGGCTCTCTGCCAGGTATATAACTTTTTGATTTAATTATGGAAACATCCCATAAGATATTTCCTCATCAATCCCCTTTGGCTGATGAGGAAAGTGTGGTTTCAAGGAGTTAATCCCAGGGCCCACAGCTTGCTAGAGAAGGTGGAGTCAAGATTATAACCTGGACCCTAACCGGTTTGGCTCAGTGGACAGAGCATCAGCCTGCGGACTGAAAGGTCCCAGGTTCGATTCCAGTCAAGGGCATGTACCTTGGTTGCGGGCACATCCCCAGTAGGGAGTGTGCAAGAGGCCGCTGACTAATGTTTCTCTCCCATCGATGTTTCTAACACTCTATCCCTCTCCCTTCCTCTCTCTGAAATCAATAAAAAAAGGAAAAAATCAATAAAATGTATTAAAATATATTTTTAAAAAAGAAAACTATTGAAAAAAATAAAATAAATTTTTTAAAAAAGATTACATGAACCTTCCATAGAGAAACAGAAAAATCTCAAAGCAACTTCAACTCACAAACAGAAAGTGATTATGTGATATTTATGCTTGATTAAATACAACCTATGATGCTTATGCGACACAGTGTCCATACAAAATCAACTGTATTTTCAGGTCTTACTTACATAGGACCTGTAATGTGGGAAATCATTCTTTGTCAGCTTATGCAGGACTGTCCTGGAATGGCAGTAGATTTTCCTTTGCATGCTGTATTTCTCATTGTTTTCAGGAAAAACAGAACCTAAGGTATAGATATGATTACCACAAGGAACTGGCTCATGTCATTAAGGGGGTTGGCAAATCCAAAATCTGCAAAGCCAGTGTCCTGGTTTGAGTCTGAATGCAGGGAGCTGCTATAGAACCAGGAGGAATCCATGTTTCATTTTAAAGGTAGTCAGGCCAGAGAGAATTCTCTCTTGCTCAAAAGAAGATCAGCCTTTTCTATTGTTAATGCCTTCAACTGTTTTGATGAGCCCCTCCCCCCCCCATATTGCAGAGGACAATGGTTTTACTCAACCTACCAATTTCAATGTTGATATTACCCAAAAAAATATTCTCACAGAAACCCCCAGAGTAGTATTTGACTAACTAGCTGGGCACCTGGTGGCCCACTGAAGTTGACACATAAAATTGAACAACACACATGCCAACTTGGATGTGTGGAAGGTCACTGCCTGGAATGTTGTGGTAAGGATATGAGAACTTGAGCAGGGATAATTTACTGATAATCTATCTGGACCTGAGGGGAAGTGGGCCGGTGGATGAAGGGTTTCCATCTTCATTATACTTTTGTGATACAAAATCATATAAAAGAGGGTCTAAGTATGGGTGCCTTGGACAAAGTGATAGCTTTTCAAAATGAAGTTCTTTCTAAGAAAAATTTGAAAAAGTTATATATGAAATTATCCATAATGATCCCCGAACTATAAAGAAAATAAGAGTAACATTCCTTCCCCTTATATTTGTTAGACCTTGGTATAAAATAAGAAACCTTAACCAATTTAGAAGAATGTTTTATGAAGCTCTTAAAATAGGATTGTTTTGTTTTGATGTAATCTGAGTTTGAAAATATATTTGATGTGCGTGTGTGTGTATGTGGCCAGAATGGAATGCGGACACTCAACTAGAGTTTCTGAAGTTGGCCGATTCACAGATTCTAAGTCCTGTGTGTATGTTGTTTTGTATTGTTTTTGTCTGTTTGTTTTTAATAGACCAGGCATTTGGAAAGACCTGAAGACCATGGGCTCAGTGTCTCTCTTTATATTCTTCATCACACTGCTTGTTCTGGGTAGACAGGTAAGAAGTCCGGTTTTTTTACACAATTTCTGTAAAGTGTCATATTAGTAACACTTTGAGGATGTGCATTGTAGTTACCTTCATGCAAACATCTTATCACAGGAGAAACTGGGTGGCACAGGGTATGTGGGCTTAGATACAGACAGAAGGAAAAAGGTTACTATTTTCCACTAGTGGCAAACTTTGTAAATGATAAGATGTGAATCAATTCATTTCCTTTAAGTCTCAAAATATATTTTATAGGTTTCCTAAGCCTAAAAAAGCTGATACTATTTGGGGGGAAAAAACTCACCTTGACTGGGCTTTCATTTGCTTTTCAGAATGTGTAATACGCTTCCTTTTCTTTGAAGTGGGTGTGAATACCTGTGCTGTCACTTGTAATCACTCCTAGAAATAGAGCATTTTTGTTCAGAATTTTACTTTATGATGCAAATGAAGCTGTGCTTCCCTCCTTGGGCTCTGTACTCCTTCCTGGCCTCCCAGTAGAGGCTGTAGATGCAGGATTTTTAAGAACAATATCCTTCCTCTGCCTGATTACAGGACGCTCACCCAAAGAATAAACTCATCTCATTCATCTCATGCCTAGTGGCTCTGCCTCAACCAAAGTTTGCTTTGAGTTCTTTGATGGATAACGTGAAACCAAGTAGTGATTAATTTGGAAATAATCAACTAAGTTGCAAATCCATTTACATTGTGTACACATCCCTAAACTGTGAACCAATTGGAAGCTAATTAATGGCCAGGCCAGAGACCAGATCTGTGACTGCCAGCCCAGCAGCCTGGGGACACCGTAGCCTCCACCTCCCGGAGCAGTGCTAGTGGCAGCCTACCCCAGGAGCTAACAGGGCAGCCCTCAGCACTCTCCCTGGAGCTGAGCTGTGGTCCTGCTGCAGAGCCTCAGAGATCCCAGTCTGCCTGCTGCCCTTCCCCACCTCTGTCCCTGGTCCCTGCTTGGTTCTGTTTTCTTTGGCTTGCCTTTTTGACAACCGCACGTTTCTGTAAGCCTTGTTATACCATGTTGTTCTTTTTCTTGGTTTCATTTGTTTCTCCTACTACCCTATTTCTGGAAGTCATAGTCACAGATACTGGAGATTAGGACTTGGAACTGTCTTTTGGGACACACCGTGAAATCCATGACAAGTGGTTTGGGATGGGAACATTTGTCTTCCTTTGGGGGCCTCCCCCTCAAGTTTCTAAGGTACCTGCACATCAAGGACAGGAATCTGCAGCAGAAAGCACTGGAGAGGGGAGATATAAAGATTTGGCAAAATGTCACTTTTAGTCCAAAGTAGCTGGTCCCAAATCCGGTTCCTTTTATTAAACAACTTGCAAAATGCTCCCCTGTGATACAAGAGCAATCACTCGGAAAACCTGAACAGCCTCTTTGTACAATTTACGGAAACCTTTCAAACCTGCATGAATTGGGCTTGCTGCCTGCCCTGCTGGCTCCTTGATTTCATCTCATGTTCCATTTCTGTCTCACCATCGATTGATCTGTCATTTTAATTCAAAAACCAGCCACATTACTGGATTATTCCCCAAAAGGCCCAAATGAATAATCTGTTTTCTAAGTGAGAGGTCATTTCTAGTTAAGTGCCCAGTATGATTGCTATAAAATAGAATGTGGGAAATTGGCATTAATGTAAAAAGTTAATATAAAGAAACTTAAAAATATCCTTTGCAATCTTTTTTTTATACAAAAAATGTCTGGCTATATGAGGCAAAAAATAAATGCCACACCAGAGAAGGAGTAACTTTTTAGTGGGTCAAACATAATTCGATCAGTTCTAATAGATGAATGATCATTGTTTGTTGGATTCAGGATGTGGATTTATTTTTCATTATTACTTGTTCATTAGAGGTGTGTGTGTGTATGTGTGTTGTTGTTGTTGTTGTTGTTGTTTTACATCACTGGCATAATTAACCGAACCATAAAACAAACAAACCCCTGCATCCAGTTCTTCTTTGCATTTGTTTGTCTATAAATTACTTCCTGTGCTGACATACACCCTGTGTACAAGACCCCTCTGCCATAGGAGGATCTACTCAAGTCTATTTTATTCTATTAAGTTATTTACATCACAGTTGGCACAGAATGATGCCAAAACCAGCAAGACCCTTTAACAGTAAACAAGTCTCTCCATTTCTACAATGTTCATAACTTAAAAAAAAACAACATTAAGTTCTAATATGCTGTAAAGCATTTGTACATGTTTTTATTATCAGGCACCATCTTAATTAAATGATATCAAAATGAACTTTTGTCTAAATATGTCACTCTCTCAGTACAATGAAACACCAAATAAAAAATGCATATTTTTCAATGAATACTTAATTATATAATTTGTGCTAGGGGAAAACAGATTTTTAAATATTAAAGGCAAGTTGCCACAAATGAACACCATTATTTCTCAAATGCAAATCGTCAAACAAAGCACTCTCTCTACTAATGTGTTTTCCATTTTTAGTCATTTAGTCATTATTTACATTCTATTGTGACTCTTTTGAAAAAATAATCCAAGCCATCTTTTATTAACACAACTGAGCAAGGAGCTTTCCTGTATTTTTTCCTTGCAAGCCTCCAACATAACTGTTTTTTCTGTTCCTGAGGCTGGTCCTTTCCTGATCTTGCTTTTGCAAATCCGTGTTAGAGGTTGAGTGAGCGGGATTGGTGGGGAACAGAGGGCTTTGCAGGGAAGGTGACAGTTCTGTTTGGGGGTTCTTTTTTCAGTTTTGTTTTTCGTTCTTTTTATTTTCTCTTTAAAACCTCCACTCTCTGGCAGGACAAGATGCCTATTGTTTCTTTACCTCTGTGTCCTCTTGTAACAGAATGAATATTACTGTAGGTTAGACTTCCTATGGAAGAACAAGTTCAATAAAGAGCGGGAGGAGATAGAAACCATGGAGAACCTGAACCGCGTGCTGCTGGAGAACGTGCTTCCGGCGCACGTGGCCGAGCACTTCCTGGCCAGGAGCCTGAAGAACGAGGTGAGATGAGGTGGGACTGGTGGCCAGGACTGGATGGTGGGCCCAGGTGAGGGCTGGAAGCTCCAGGCAATCACCTAGATGCCTGTTGTACTACAAACACCTAAGTGTTCACTTGCAACATTCAAGAGGATATTGATTAGATGCAAAATGTCAGTCGAAAAGAATGAGCTAGAATCACCTGTGAACGTCTTAGCATGGAACTGACTCGTTATTCCTCATTTTCCCCCCAATCACATAACGTTCCAAGGATACAATATGAGGCACTAGGGTTCCAAATGTGTATGTAGATGGATGAACTCCTTAATAAATAAGCTCAATTGTGGTGGTGCTAGAGTACAAAGCAACCTCAAGAGAAAATACTTGGAACAGTATTTTTCTGAAGTGCCAGGTGGTGGGGTGAGATGCTGGACACTGTCCCTGTCATCTTACTGGAAGTGTGCTGGGCATGTGAGCCAGCCCAGAGTCCCACAGCAGGTATGACTGACCACAGACCATTCACTTTCCTATTTCTCCTGATGTTTTCTACATTCAGTAGATTACTCAGCAACCAAGTTACATATTGGTCATAGATGATGGTGTCACTACATCTATTAAGAAGGAACCATCAGTTTTCATTAGTGTTATAGGAGCACTCATCCTGTCATATAGCAAGCAGTCAGTGCTGGTGATGCTTATTCTTGTCGTCATCATCATCATTTCTCAGAGAGTCACTCTGGTTGATGTCAGCAGACTACAGGAAAATTTAGGGTATAAAAAATATACCCTTGCCTTCCTAGACATACCCCTTTTACTTAAGAGCAGGGAGGTCAGTTGAATTTATACTATTTTTTTAATGAATTTATTGATTTCAGAGAGAGGAAGGAAGAGTGAGAGAGAGAGGTAGAAATGTCAATGATGAGAATCATTGATCGGTTGCTTCCTGCATGCCCCCTACTGGGAATCCATCCCACAACCCGGATATATGCCCTGATTGGGAATCGAACTGTGACCTCCTGGTTATTGGTCATTACCAACCACTGAGCCCCATAAGCCGGGCTACCCTGTGTTTATAAAACTTGGTATTTTTAACTACAACAGGCTCCTAGGGGGTTAACTGTTACCCTGACTCCTTAGCTTAGTCAGCATTACTGGAACCTAAGCCTGGTAATCACATGTGCCACCAGTTGTCTTCCCAGGATATGAATGTTCACAAAAACAACTTTGCAGAGGGAGAAAGTACAGGTCTGCACAATAAGCCAGCTCAACCATATTCAGAGCAGAGTAGGAAATGGAAACCTTGATTCTATCATCCGTGTATTATGTGCAGCATTGTGAGGCAGTAACAGGAGGCATTACAAGGCGGTTGGCCCTAAGAGGAAGATTACATGAGTCTAGCTTTTCCAGGGAGTAGTTGTGACCTTCAGTGGGTCACCATTGCACTCATGTGTTTGTTATGAGACCTCAGTGGGGGAAGAACATTCTTCTGAGATGCCACCTTGGAGCTATTAGAGTGCTCAGACTCACCAGGGGATTCATCTGGTTGCCCCAGAGGACAGAACTCACTGATAGCATACATGCAGAGTGGATTTCCTCACCCTGCCAGGCACATCAAAAACACCAGCTGCTAGCATTCTTTCCTCACTCAGATGGTGGTCATCTTGTTTTTCAGAATTGGCCTCACATTCCCTAGAGTAAGGTACGTTTCCCAGGTTGTGCTACACCACCAAGGCACCTGGTCATCCTGCCTTTGTTGGTTATCCGAGTGCCCTGATGAGCCAGCCTATGGGGAGGGCAGATTCTCAGTCCTAGGATTAGCCCCCACACCCTCATAACAACCCCCCCTTTCTGAAACTTTCACTGAACTTGGAGGATTAACTATATGTTGGGAAAATTATGGAAACACCTTGAAATTGTGTTTACAAGACATTGTAATTTTATTCGTGTCCATGGACAAAGACCTATGACCCTCTTTCTATTTAAAAACAGATATCTGCATTAAATATTGCTGTTGTCTAATGCAATATGAGACATAGCCTGAGGAGTTTCACTGGTTCCTTCTGATCAACTAAGGAGTAACTTGATGAACTTCATTTGCTCCTTTCAGGAGACCCTAAAAAGGAAAATGCATCAGGACCTCAATACAAAGAATGAAGCCACAGAAGTCATTTTAGGACAATGTAGTGGTTTGGGAAATCATTTTGTTTCCCTTCAGTTGCTTAAAGGAAACTTTTTCCTAAACCAGAATTTATGGTCTCTTGTAAGAGAGAGACCTAAGGTAGAGATGGCAGAGACCCTAAACTGTAAGGGTTCTTCATATTAGCTGGTGGTGTCAGCAGATAGAGGATTCTGAGCCCACATCCAGCTCATTAGAACCCTTCACCTGTGATCAATGGCCATTGTCTGGAATGGGCCTGGCATTGGGTGGGACAGGTGGTGTGGGGCACTGGGTGATTTTTTTTACCAATCCTAGTGTAAAGAAACACTTGCATTAGGAGCATGTGTTTGAATGGTTTTCTGGTGCTGAGCTCTTCCTTTTCTCCTGGACAGGAGTTATACCACCAGTCCTATGAATGCGTCTGTGTTATGTTTGCTTCCATTCCGGATTTCAAAGAATTCTACACAGAATCAGATGTCAACAAGGAGGGCTTGGAATGCCTACGGCTCCTGAATGAGATTATTGCTGACTTTGATGATGTAGGTACTTGAGAGTGACCCATGAAGGACAAGGGTAGTCCTAGTGCCACCCTTGGGCAATCCCAAGGCCAGTACATCTGAAGTTGCTCATCATAGTATATCTTAAAACTTTTCCTTTGGTGTAATTTCTCATGACTGAAGTTAAAGCCTATTGCTCTCTTTAGCTCCCTGAAAAGTTTGGAATGACAAATGTATTTTATCTGTGAGATGCTATGATTGCTAGGAACAACTACCAAATCTGTTCAATAAAATACCTATCTAGTGTGCTCATGAATTTTCTCAAAAGGCTTGACTCCAAAGAAAATATTTGTCCATCAATTTTATATGAAAGTATAATTAATCTATTTATCAAAGATTATTAGCCTGTCTGTGCATATTCCAAGATCTTAGTCAGATATCAACTTGAACTGTGCATAGATGACGTTTTGTTATTGAAAAAGCAATATGTACCTGGGATAATATATTTTAGAAGGGACAAAGTATATGTTTTAGAATTTGAAATAGATGTCATTTTTCAATTTTCAATATTCTGCCTACATAAAGAAAAATTTGTTTTGTTTTCTGGAAAGAATAAACACACCTCTGGTTTTAAGACTGTTGCTACCAAATTATTCTGATAAATATTATAAAAAATACAGGAAAATTGACATCCATGAACATGTGTATCATGATTCATGAAACTTTGAAATACAGTGATGATTTCAGGTCAACTTTCTAAGTGTTTTGTGGGACATATACATTTCTCTACTACCATCACCATCACCATGATGTTGACTCAGGACTCATGATAAAGTAATGATAACTAGATATTTCCACTATTTATACTGAGATCTTAGTGAAAAATGGTGGCATATTTCCTTCAGTTCCCCTCATCAAAATAAATGTTCCTCAGTACCAGCAGATGAGTGACAGTGGTCTTTTAGATTGGACTGTCTTTTAGATAAATGTTACAAGGATTGGCTCACTTACCTTAAATTCTCTAATATTAATCCTGAAGGAAACTTCTTTGAAAGCAGGAGTATGAAAGAAGGGTCAGGAAGAGGTCTCAGACTTTGGTTGATCCCATTGTCCTCCTGAGCAGATACATGACCCTCCAGAATTTCTTTCACTTGTTCCCTTATTTAAAGCCACTATCACATGCGTCATAATTAATACTGGTTCCTTCACTGGCAAATTTTGAAAGATTAATTTATATGAATTAGAAGTAAGTCATTATACTGCATTTCCTTCCAAGGACAAGCTCTTTGTGAAATTCATGAAATGTTATTTCCTGGCAAAGCCCAAGATTGAAGGATGAATAAGAAGCATTGGTTGAAATACCTCATGTTACTATTACTGTGAACTAGAATTTGAGGATGTCTCTTGAAAGCAGTAGACCTTGGGTCAGCACTCGACTGAATAACTAAATGATTGTCATTGCCTCACAGCTGCTGTCCAAGCCAAAATTCAGTGGAGTTGAAAAGATCAAGACCATCGGCAGCACATATATGGCAGCAACAGGTCTGAGCGCTGTGCCCAGCCAGGAGCATGCCCAGGTACAGACATGTCAGCCACACAGGGCACATGTTAGTCTCAGCTCCACCCATAGGTCATCCATGAAGCCAAAAGAGTCATGCAATGACTATGAACTATTCTGTGTGGATATGTAAATCTCGATGATTAAGGTCTTATGAGAAAAGATGAAAATTCTGGAGACTTCTGAGGATCTGTCCACTGAACTTTTTCTGGTGGACAGGGAGAGAAAAATCTAACCAATCCAGTAGTTAGTTGCTTGATACTAGATAAATATATAAAACCAGAATTAGAGCTATTTACTTAAAGGTGACTCATCACAGGGTGATTGCTGATCTTTTGGTTAAAAACATGTGGTCAAAAACCAAGCTGGCCATTAGAAATTTGATTTAAAAGCTGATTGGACAAAATTGAGTATCTTCAGTAATCTAGGATTTTTTAGGGGATTTTCCATTATGTTGTGTTTTGTTTCTGTGTGTGTGTATGTGTGTAAATAGATATGTGTATGTAACTTTTGGGTTCATAAACCAGACTCCCCTCCCCCATAGGACTCCCTGATGGGCACCAGCACGGATTTGCTGTGGGACAGCGATGGTGGGTGCAACACAGACAAAACCTTACCAGAGCACAGCTTGCTGAAGGCAGGTGGGGTCCTCCAAAGGGCTGAGCCACATATACTCAGCTTCCTCTCTCAGACTCACCTCCCATAGGTGGAGTGAGAGAGGGACAGAGGGGCAGCAGTGTTCAAACAGCTCCCTTCTCCAGGAACATCAGTACAGGGCAGAGAAGAGAGTGTGAAATGTACATTAGCATTTTTCCAGGTGAACAAGTGGAAATAATCTAACTTTCAAGTGAGACTACTCATTACTACTATAATAGCTAAGCTTTCTGCACTTTGGTGTCCTTATATATAAAATGAAGATCATACCCCCTTCAAAAGGCTTAGGAAGACTACATTAACATGCAAAACACTCAGTAGACTCATGAACAGAGTGGTAATGTAGCAACAATAATACATTTGTGGTTTGTGCACTGTTTCTCATGTTGATACCATTGTGTCCTCCAAGAGACCAGATATAAGAGGCTTTTGGACATAAGTGAAATGTGGTGTGTCATCATGTCCATGCAGGGAGTTTTTACTCAATTTGAGCTACTTCTGTTTAAAGCATTTAAGTGGAATCTTATAAGGTCATCCTACAAGTAATTTGAAGTTCAGCAAACGTCTTGTAAAAGGGGGAAATAAAATGCTTGATAAATATTAGTGGATATTAGTTATTTTTATAAGGAATGAAAGTCGCTTTTGCATTTTGTAACACATCTACTTGTTTCTCTAGTTATAAGCAAAATATACTTGACTTGATTTTTATAAATGAAACAACTTTCTGTTTGTTGTTTAGCCATTTCATTTGGCAACAAATGACATTTAATTTGCAAAACACATTGGGTTTCTCAAGGATTAATGTGTTTTCCTTAAATCCCAAAAGAGGCAAAGTTATCTGGATAAAAGCCTTTTGAAATTTCTCTTTATTTATGACACCTCTGCATTTTCTCCTGTGGTTGCAGCATCCGTAGCCACTGGGAAAAGAAATGCTTGGAGCCTATTGCCACCTAGTTGGGCGGGGCTTCCATGCCTGCCTTTGTTTTGCTGCCTATGTTTGTGTTTCTCAGATGGAAAAAATATATGTGTGTGTGTGTGTATAATATGTGTGTGTGTGTATATGTGTGTGTGTATACATATATGTTCTAGTTCTAAGCTTAACCACAACATGACTAAATGTTGGTTGCATAATGTCTAACAAGTGACTGCTGTTTTCACTGGCCAAGAAATGGAGTATTAACTTGAGAATGGGCCTGCATTCTAAGCCTGCTCTCATAATTCCACAAACGAACACTTGGTCAGTAGATGTTCTGTGATGAAATCAGTGGTGGGAAGCAGTGGGGACCCTGCCCCTATCTGCCCTTTGCTTTACTGTCAGGATCTCACTCTCCTCCAGCCCCTGCTTGACCCTTGCTATGACCTTTAGACTTTGGGCAATGATAGCACATGTGTGCTTACAGGTGTTTTCCTTGACTTGAAGACTATTTTTCTTTTTAGAAAAAGGACATTTCATTTAAAAATATCATTTCCAGCTTCTCCTGAAAATTGGTTGATGAAACCATTAGTATATTTGAAAACCAGGCCAAGTCAAGCTAGAGTTGGAAGCTCCACTGGACCCTGTCCTAACTGCGAACAGAGGCCCTTGTAACCATGACAATGGGTCTGTGGTGAGCCATGTGCTCAGTACCTCCCTCATGGAAAATGCTTTAAAATGTTGGGGGCAGAAATGCTTGCCCATACATCCCTTAATGTGTATTTTAATAAAGCGTGTTGTTTTGCCAAATATTTCATTTGGCAACAAATGACATTTAATTTGCAAAACACATTGGGTTTCTCAAGGATTAATGTGTTTTCCTTAAATCCCAAAAGAGGCAAAGTTATCTGGATAAAAGCCTTTTAAAATGTCTCTTTATTTATGACACCTCTGCAATTTCTCCTGTGGTTGCAGCACCCGTATCCACTGGGAGAAGAAATGCATGGAGCCTATTGCTACCTAGTTGGGCGGGGCTTCCATGCCTGCCTTAGTTCCATGCCTCACTTTGTAGAGTGAGATCAGGTGGAGAACAGTGAAAGTCCAATTTAATCCAAGTTGAGTGAATTTAGAGGGATCCATGATGGCATAAAGATCGGGGTGCATTGCACAAATGTTATGCAGTGACTCTGAGTTTTGATAGACGCTGGGAAGGTATGAGTCCTATTCTCTGACAGGTGTCTGAATCTCCGGTATTCAGAGCAACCAAGTGGGCTGATCTCCGTGCTGCAGTCATCAGCTCACCAGGGAAAGGGATGGTGTCCTTTGCAAGACAGAGAGGTCTGGTCAGATCACCCCAGGAGCCCCAGGCACAGAACATAGTGTTCCTTAGACAGCAGTTCTTAATCTTCAGAGTCAGACAAATGCCAGTTTACTTTAAGCAGTTGTCCTTGCTTAGAGCAACTTCCAAAACACACAGCTCACAAAATGTGTTCCACAAAAGCAAATGTGTCGTCTCACCATGCACTGTGTGCCTGGGAGTCATTAAATATTCCAAGATGGCTAACAAATTGTTTAGATCATGGGAAAAAGGGCTGCTTCATACTGCCATCAAAGCTTTATCAAAAGCTCGGGTATAGTGACGTCTTAAACTGCACTGAGCTCTTCCAGAGACTGAGCTTAATTTTTTCTAGGGTTTACTAAGCCCAAATGAGTTATTGACATTAGATTTAAGCCCCGCTCCCAGAGCACAGTCTCTTCATTTAGTACGTGGGTCATGTCAAACCTCCAGTGTAAGGCCCACTTGCAGGAAAACAGACCAGGCGATCATTTATCGGGGAGTGGGGCCGTTTTGCTGGCCCTTGGTTGGGTAAAAAGCAAATTGGTTGTCTTTGCTAGGATGGTGGAGATTTTTACTGCACAGGGTTCTGCCTGATGGTTTAACAGTTTGTCCTTCATTAAGGAGCAAGATGTTTTCCAAGTGACTGCATATAAACTTCCATACTGTCTTCTTATAAGTCCTGAGAAAAGGAACATTTGCAAGCCCTGATGGAAAACTGTTCTTAAGAAATGACTGCATTTCCATCTAAGTTAGCTGGCAGTCTGCTTCGCAGGTCCGGTGTTTTAAATTGTTTGGTTTTTCTTCCACAGTTTTAAGTTGTGGTTTTATGACAACAGTAGGATTTCATTTGACTCTTTGTAGCTATATATAATTCACCAAAGGAAAGGAGGAAATCTTTCTAAATGAGAACATTCATATATACTTTATTCAGTGCAGTGGTCTCAACTGGGAGCAATTTTGCCCGCCGGGGAACACTTGGCAATGTCCAGAGACACTTTTGGTTGTCACAACAGGAAGGGTAGAGGCCAGGGATGCTGTTCAATAGCCTACAAGGCAGTGGTTCTCAACCTTCTGGCCCTTTAAATACAGTTCCTCATGTTGTGACCCAACCATAAAATTATTTTTGTTGCCGCTTCATAACTGTAATGTTGCTACTGTTATGAATCATAATATAAATATCTGATATGCAGTATAGTCTTAGGCGACCCCTGTGAAAGGGTGGTTTGATCGCCAAAGGGGTCGCAACCCACAGGTTGAGAACAGCTGCTATAAGGCATAGGACAATGCCCAGAACAGAGAACTATCCCTCCTGAATGTCAGCAGTGCCGGAGTTGGGAACCCTGCCTTAGTGTTCTCTCTCTTCACTCTTGTTATGAAAATGTTGTGTGGATTTGATGAATAATCCTGTTGTCATTTTCCTTTTTCCTTAGCTGTTACCTTGGTTTTCTTCATCTCCCTGTCATCTTGAATAGCAGATTATGTTCAGGGTCCCTGTTTTCTTCTTACACATCCCCATTGGGATCCTCAAAGTCAGTTTTGTCTTAGTCCCATAGAGAATGCTCCCCCAAGGCAACCAGCTTCCTCCTCTTTGGACTCATCTCAGAAGTCATGTGTGACACCCTCGATACTTGGTGGTCTATTTCTGCTACTCTTTTCTCAAGCATTTCCAGTGAACCTTGCTGATGCCTGTCCCAACTGAGGGCACTCCCCTACCCCAGTAATATTCCCTTTGCTTCTTCTGGAGCCCTGATCCACCTCAATGGACTCGTGATGATCCCTCCTGGGTGTATGCTCCCCAGATGAGCATTAGTTAGCTTTGACCTCCCACCAAAGCTTGATGGCTCTCTCTGATCCTTCTAGTCACTTCCTCTGCTACCTGATGGTCCACCTAAGTGTAGCCATTCAGTGAGCGTGTACCTAATGCCTCTTGCATACCAGATACTTTATCCTAGTGTGCAGGCATAAATTACCAGAGCATCATTTCCATCCTTGTGGAGCCCACAAACAAGTGAATAAGATAGGCTTAAGGGAAAGGTCACATTGATTTTAGGGCTAAGATGGATGCATGTCCCATAAGCCTGCCACCAGCATTGGGACTTCATTTCATCAGCCAGGCTAAATGGAAGCTATGCTCCAAACTATCTTAGTGCACCCAACCATTCAACACTGGGGGAGAGGGAACATAAAGGACATGTAATTAAAACATTTTATGAATGATCTGTTAACCCAAAATAGACATTTTTAAAAGGTGAACCTCAAAAAGTAAGTATAAATATAATAAGTGTTACAAATGAATAGCAAATATAAACTAGCAGCAGGAATAATAAATATATGTTCAGAGTAAATGAAATTGAAATTTTACCCACTGGAAACCCTGGACTTCCCTTCTTTTTCAGCTTTATACATATGATCACTCTACATTGCTCAAAGCATGATAATACCATCCAGGGACAATAAAGGCAGAAAATTGTTGCATTCTTTTGCTGGGGCTACTATAACACAGTAATGCAGACTGGGGGAATCCACCAACAGAAATCTACTTTCTCATAGTTTGGAGGCCAGAAGTCCAAGATCAAGGTGTCAACAGAACTGGTTGCTCTTGAGGCCTCTCTCCTTGATTTGTAGATGGCTGCCTTCTCCCTATGTCTTCACATGGCCTTTTCTCTGTGCTTTGATTGTGTCCTAATTTCCTCTTTTTATAAGGATACCTGTTATACTGGGACAGCATACTAATGACCTAATTTGAGCATAATTACCTCTGAAGACCCTGTCTATAAATACAGACACATTCTGAGGCACTAGAGGCTCATGACTTCAACACATAAGTTTCGTGGGGGGACACATTTCATCCCATAATACCCACTCCCCCAAAAAGACAGAGAAGGGAGTGGTGTTTGCAGACTCAGGGAGAACTGTAGCAGGTGTGGAGGGTATGTCCACCCTCTGTTCTGCCCCTGGCCCTCCCATGGGTCAGTCCAACAGAAAACTAGGGGATAAGGAAGGGGCAGTTCCTACAAGTCAACATCCCCATGCCAAAGTCCAGCAGAGAAGAGGGATGACTGGGTGTGAGGGTCAAATGGAGAACCAGGAGCCAGCCCCTCCCCAAAATTAAAACAATGTGGGCCTTCCACAGTGTTTTAAGAGTGTTTCATGTTTCCTTGTGGCCACAAAACTGAATTCACACACAATGCTTCCTAGAGATGAGATTTCTAACCAGTGTTTGCAGTGCATTGTGGGGCCAAAATTTGTATGTGTCCCTTTCTAAGTGGAGCCCCGATGTGTGACTGGAGGGAATACTCCCCAGTTTATGAAGCCCTAACCCGCCTGCACGTGTCCCCTTTCCTTCAGGAGCCCGACAGGCAGTACATGCACATCGGCACCATGGTGGAGTTCGCCTTCGCGCTGGTGGCCAAGCTGGACGCCATCAACAAGCACTCCTTCAATGACTTCAAGCTGCGAGTGGGTACGTGGAGCAGAGACTGGGTTTCAGCTGTGGCGGAGGCGTGGCGTAAGGACGAGTTCCCAGGAAATCTTGATAATCCCTGCGTGGAAGTAGAACCATGACAAATGTGCTTTTAGAACAGCAGGACTAGATTGCAGCTGGGAGGCTCAGGGAAGCTAAGAGCCCCTCAGGCACTTTGGCATAAATTATTAGAACAACAAAATAAGATACTGCCTTAGGTTGGTCCCAGGTTTAACAACTGAACCATGAGGTGGATTACATGAGCTCCTCAGAGGGACTAAGGCTGTGCCTCACTGAGGAGCTCATGTAAGCCACCGACTAAGCCACTTCATTATTTCGTAGGCCTCTCTCTGCCTATAGAAGTAGGACCCAATCATAAGCTAGAAAATGCCTCTAGATCTCAGAGTTGTAAAAACATTTTTTTTAATTTTTTAAATTGCTTTTAAGTGCATCTTAGAATTGTTAAAATAGCTACACACTCCTGGAGCTACAACCTACAAGAATGCCAAACATGTGTCCTAGATTCTGAAGTAGCTATAGCTTTTCTGGTTAGATGTTCAAATTTAAGAGAAAAAATCCAACTTTCTTTCAAATAAAATAAAAAATTCTAATAAGTTCTTTCCTTACTTTAAGTTGATTCTTTAGCATGTTTCATGATTATTTGCCTTTTACAAATGTTTATTTTAAAAAAAAATGTGTTCAGCCCGGAGGTTAGCACAGCTGCTTTGTGAGGTTGCCATTACTTCCAGCCATTCAGGGTTTGTAAGAACTTCTTTGACTATTGTATGTTTTTCTTGGCAACATATTTTATTCCTTCTGAAAGCAAGTTCACATAAGAGTATATTTTTTAACACATTCCATCTGAATGGCTTTTCACTTCCCTTGCACAGATTTCAACTATTTAAAAAATCCTGATATTTAGAGCTATTTTTTCCTCTGCTCTACATATATTCTTTTCAACCCAGAAATATTTCACATTTTTTGTGTATCCTATTAATTGTCAGCATCTGGACACACTTCTCTTTATACTTTCTCACCTCCATGCACAGTGGACTTTACCCAGGCTCTGCTATATACAGAGGTGAGAAGGGCTGCCTATCACGCGCTGACCACATCAAACTCCAGGTGTCTCTTGCGCCCCGGAGATTCTTTATTGTTTGGCAACTTGGAGAATGGGCTCCTCAAACTTTCACACTCCCCCCCTTTAAAAGAAAATTTATCACCTTGCAGAATGACCCCTCTATTGTCAGACATTTATGGACCAAAATCACATTGCCCTTCACTGAGAGAGGGAACAGGGACAATTGTTTGCTGGTCCCCTGTGCTACATCAAAGCACAGTGGACTGCCCTGACCGGTTTGGCTCAGTGGATAGAGCGTTGGCCTGCGGACTGAAAGGTCCCAGGTTCGATTCCGGTCAAGGGCGTGTACCTGGGTTGCGGGCACATCCCCAGTAGGGGGTGTGCAGGAGGCGGCTGATCGATGTTTCTCTCATCGATGTTTCTGACTCCCTGTCCCTCTCCCTTTCTCTCTGTAAAAAAAAAAAAAAAAAAAAAAATCACAAAGCACAGTGGACTTGGCCTGGACCTTAGCAATGTTTTCCAAATTACTGTGAGCAACACCTCCTTCAGTAGGTATTGATTGAGGGCCTATTCACACTAATTAATGATTAACTAATGAAACATTCACCCCACATGCCAGCTCTTTTGGGTTTCTAGGGTAACCTAAGCTCAGTGTTTCTCTTGGACTTTGGGTCCGTCTTTGCCCAAACCCTCAGCCTCTCCTGGGTCAGATTTCCTGCTCTACCTCTGTGCATGGTGCCATCCTGTGGCAGGTCACAGTAGGAAATTGGAAGGGTAATATTACCCACCCCCCACAAAAAAGTGATGAAACAAATAATAGCCATACTCACTCATAATGCCCTTTTCTGAATGATAAGCTTCAGTCATTTAATGGGGATCACAAATTGAGCATACATTTGCAGTTAAGTAGAGATCACCCGTTGCCAGCAATTATCCACTCAGGTTCCCCCCACCCCAGCTTTAGAGTTATATGGAGTAATGTTCATTTAATAATGATGATTCAAGATGGTCCTGTAAAACTTTTGTGTTTAAGACAGTTGTGATAATGTGAATCTTAACTCAGTTTTGATGCATCACAGGTATGAACCATGGACCTGTAATAGCTGGTGTAATTGGAGCTCAGAAGCCACAGTATGATATCTGGGGCAACACCGTAAACGTGGCCAGTAGGATGGACAGCACTGGAGTCCTGGACAAAATACAGGTAGCTCAGCCTGCACAGTCATCATGGGTCATGCCTGTCCTCTGGGGAACCATGGATAACCTAAGAATAATTATATTACTATGTTAAAACAAAGGAAAGAACCTTGAAATTTACTTCAACTTGACCCCAAAAACTTGAAAAACCTTGAGAATCTTGGGAAAAAGCCTCAAATTTACTTAAATCTTTTTATTGGGGAAATGTTCATTTGTTTTTGCATTCACGTTAACAACAATAAAAAGTTATGTGATACAAAGATCATGGCTGTTGTGAACGTAGTGATCACCACAACCAGCACACAGTAGGATAGCCCTAGTGGGACATGCAGGACTAGAGCCCTTCTCTCCTCTTCCTTCTCTCCACCAACATCTTGAAAGCGTTTTTGCAAGGGAGAAGGGCTGTGTGTAACCAAAACCAGACCTAATCAGCCTTTCTTTCTCTGGGTGCCGATGGAGCCGGGAAAGAGAGGGTTCTCCAGGGTAGAGAGATAGAATCACAGGTGACCTGATACGATGGTGATAAACTGGACTAAAATGGGATTTGGAGCTCTAGAAATGACTAGAAAGCTCTGGAATCCACTCAAGGGAGAGAAAGAGAAGACCTAGCCAGTGAAAAGCAGTGGTGAGTGTATGCACCTGTTTGGGCATCAGGCCAGACACCTAGGACAGTGATTTTCAACTGATGTGCTGTGGCAGGCACACGGGGGTGCCGCAAGAGTTTTTAAAACATGCACTAACTGAATAGTCAGGGGCACTGACCTCTTTTCCCTTAGGTTTTCAAATTTAAAAGTGACAACAGCCAACACAACAGTAGCCATCTGGTGTGCAGGAATCAAAATGATACCTATTTTTTGTCAGATTGGCAAAAAATGTATTTTTTGTTGTGCCACAGAATTTTAGGAATTAGTTTATGTGAGCCATGAGATGAAAAAGGTTGAAAAATCACTGACCTAGAGTAATCAGGGGACTAAGTTCTCCCAATGAGAAGGATGCGTGTATGAGTGTGTGTGCTGAACTTTCTATTTGCCGCACCCTCAAATAGCAGGGGTTCCACATTTCACCCCAATTCTGTTGTATCTGGCTAGATAAATCCCTGCCGGATGGCAAATCTCTGTAAAAACCACTGGACATGAATGAGAGGCTTTATTGGTTTTTAGTCCTCTTCAGGGAAATCCATGAGTCCCTGTTCTGTGTACCTCAACTTGGCCACAAATAGCCTTCTTCTTAAAATAGTGATAGAGATGGATGGAGAACCTTGATCAATCTTGGTGGAAGTCCACCAGCTCCGGGATCACCAAGAATGGGCTGTGACTAACCCTCTGCCCACTCACGTGCCTGCCATGCTACTCCACCTCATTCACCCAAGACAGTTTTACTGCTGTGGCCTTTTCTAAGATGTTTCTTTAATTTTTATATGAAATGGCACAAACATTACTTGTAAGTGTTCTTAGTCAACAGGTGTTGAAAAGTAAGCAACATCCAACAAAAAGAAGGATGAGAGAAGAAAATGATGGGGGAGGAGGGGAGGTATTCAGACTTCCCAGACAAACTGGCCAAATGAGGCTGGTCTGACAGCGGGTAGGAATGCTGCTCAGTGACTATGCAGACAGCACCGCGGCTCACCCTTGACAGGAATGGCCTGCCACCTCGGCAGCCTAATCTAATAGTGCCTGGATGGCACCACAGAGTATAAGGCGTTTGGCATGTTCATCAGTAGTCACTCCCAGTGTCCAGGGAGGCACCAGCATCCTGGACCATCAAGGGTCCTCCTTTGAGGAAAGGAGGATACACTAACCAGGATACACTCTTCACCTGTAAGCTGACCTATGACCCCACCTGGAACCTTCTGAAAGTGGATAGTAGACTTAATAACCATCACAAGACTCCAAGTGGCCTTCAAGCACTGGGGACAAGTATCAAAAGCCATTTAAGAGAAGCTGGTCAAATAGACTCCTCCCTCCTGGAGGTCGTAAATCCCCTGCAGGTCAATGTTTACATGAGTTTGTGCCCGTGTGTTTCTCTGAGAGGATATTGGCCATCGTAAAACTGCATGTGATTTAGTGCAGAGCGGCCACCTGGAAGGTCTCCTTGGAGCCCCAGGGAGGGAGGAAGACAGGCTTTGGTTGTGGAGAGTGAGAGACCTGGCAGGTCCTTGTGTGTTCATTTCCCCAGCAGGTGGCACGTTTGCATCCGGGTAGATGTCCTGCTGAGGGTGTGGCTCACTCTAGCTCCAGTAGCCTCTTATTTCCACTTAAGTGCAAAGAAAAAAAAAATGTAGTGAGATGCCAGGAAACCTAAAAATAGATGCAGAGACTATTAAATGCTTCTCTTGGGCCTCAGAAACAGGTTGTTTTTATTAAAGGGCATGAACTCCCACATGCTGTCTAGACTGGGAGCACAAACAGCATAGAATAGAGAGCTCACTGGTACCCAGCCAGGCCTCTCAGGCATGGAGGAATCAGAGCTGATATCAACCAGGTGGACAGCTTCCTCCCCCGTGTCCCTATAATTGTATGACTGGTGCTACAAATACTAACGGGATAGCTTGAGAATGTTTGTGGTACTACCCAGCACCAACTCCAAAATTAAGCTCCAGGGCTCCAGAACATGGGTGCGTTCTCTGTGGAAGGTCAGAAGACAAATGCGTATGGGATTCTCTCTTCCTAATGGTCCCTGAGACCTCTGAGCATGAGAACATATTTGTCATCTGAGTTTCTTGACTGTGTACTAGCTCTTTTGGTTCTTATCCAGAATCCAAAGTCTCTTTTGTGCTGCTGGCTTCATCCCAAGCTACACCTGTCCTCCCCTAGGACTTGGTTCCTACTAGGCATGAGCGTCTGCTTCCCCTTTTCCTTCCTGCTCTCCGTGGGGTCGTGAGGACCCACATGTTGGCCCCTGAGCTGAAACTGCCACAGGGTCTCATTACAGGAAGACAGGACAGCGCTGCTGGCTCTTTCCACAGCGTGCCCTTGGGATCTTTACAGGGAACACTTCAGCCTTACTTCTGGGAGGCCTGATGCTGCCTAGGTCTCCTGTGGTTTTGATGTACTTCTGCCTCTGTCCCAAGACAGTGCCTGCTCCTGAGGCCTCTCCAGCCATCAAGCCCAGGGAGGCTGGCTCCTTGCTGCCACCCTGTCCCCCACCACTGCACCATTTCCAACAGTGCCCATACCACAAACACCATGGTGATAACATTGCGGTGTTGTCCACAAGCCTACCCTTCACATGGATGTGTCACCCACATGCACAGGTGTCATGTCCAGTTCCTCTGATAAAGTGGGAGGAAACCTCTCCTCCTCCTCTGCTTTTGTACATAGTTCCAGAGCTGCAGCAATGTTACCTGGGCTTCCTGAGCAAACAGCTCCCTCCCACTCAGCTCAAAGCCCAGGTCCCTTGTGGGGGGCCTGGTTAGGGAACCATGTACCCCACAGGGGGTCTTCCCTCACCTCAGAAGCTGAAATCTTGTTCTTGGTCAAGCCTATGCATGTCACCAATTCTCTGCTTGAGAAAATTTTTCTTGAAGAAGGCTCTTAGGACACGGAAGCAGCCAAACCCAGGCAGGCCTGGGTCTCCTTCCCCAGACGTGGGCCCCCTGAAGGAGCACAGGCAGGCCCGAGCTGAGATCATGCATGGCTCAATGCAGAACAGGGCATCTCAACCTTAGAGAGAGAAGCTGTCCTACCCAGCAGGTGCCCCTGCCCTCTGACCCAGCAGGACCTGAACATGACAGGTCACACTGACAGGCTGCAAGGGAGGGGCTCACTCCATTTAACATTTCATGTCCATTAGTGAACTGAGGAAACTCTCCACGCCTGACTCAGTGTCGTGCCCATGCTAAGGCCACTGAAAATTCCTAGTGTCTTTATTTTCGAGTCATTTTATTCACATGCATTAAACCAGACCCTCATGGCCATTTGCAGACATTGACCATTCATCTTCTCAGGATGTCTTCTTCCATTTTTATTAAAATCTACTTTTAACATTTATTTTTTCCTGAAATGACATCCATGACAACTTGAAAACATCATAAAAAATCCCACCAGTCCAGCGTGTTTTGAGTTGCTTTTTTTTTTTTCAGGTGTCTTATATGTGCATAGCTATTCCTTACCTGGTGGACATTATAGCAGGTACCAGGCTTAACATTTTTGGAAGGGTGACATGGTTCGACCCATCCTCTTACCCATGATATTGATCACGGTGGCATCGTGGTTTACTTAACCCTGAAGATTACTACTGGTGTTTCCAGTTTTTCACTATCACACCACTGAATTAAACCTTGTCCTTAATTTTTTTTCTCATGTATTTGCCTCTCTTGTACTGATTTCTCAGGAGTGAAATTAATGGAGCAAAGGACACAAACATGTCTCGGCTCTTTATCCTTGTAGGCCAATGGCATTTCAAAGGGGTTGTGTTAATATCCTGGCTAAACACTCTTTCATTTGTCAACGTGCTTGTAGGTCACAGAGGAGACAAGCCTCATCCTGCAGACCCTAGGGTACACGTGCACGTGTCGAGGCATCATCAACGTGAAGGGGAAGGGGGACCTGAAGACGTACTTTGTGAACACAGAAATGTCAAGGTCCCTTTCCCAGAGCAACCTGGCTTCCTGAAGAGCGTCTTCGTTTTGGCAAGAAGATTGTGTTTCTAGGAAGGTACGATGCACTTTCTGACTGCAACGTTTGTCCCTCGTTTTTGATGGCGTTCTCTGTTCTGTCCTCTGAAGCCTCTGCAGACTCGTTCCTGTGACCCGGGGGCACACCGTTTGGGGTGCCAAAATCGTTTTGCCACTCGCACTGTGCTTACTCCGAAGGAAGAGGAAAAGAAGTGTGTGATGGAGAAGAGAAATTCGTTCAAAGAACTAACGTGGATGATGGAGGTGAAACAAACAAAAATTCTTAAGGCAATAAAACTAGGGGGTGTATATTAACTTCTGGTGCATGTTCTTTTCTGGAAAATATGGTAGCTCGCCAACCGCATCCGCTAGTCTGATATTACAACACACAGTATTCGTGACTAAGTTGAGTCTGTCACCCCACATGAAATTTGACTGTGTTCACCCACGTGTCTCGTTGCCAGGGGGCTGTCTGTGGGCCCCATTGGGATCCCTGGCTCTGTCACCTTGCTCTGTTGTGTCGTGCCAGTGGCACGTAGTCATTCATCACCAGAATTAGTTCTCGCCACCTAGGACCAGTTTTGTACCAAATGTGTCTGATGTTTTGATGCCATTGTCTTTTGTAAAGTTAATTCATTAAATTTTATGTACTTTGGTTTATGATGTCTTCTCTCCCCCATCTCCCTACCCCCTTCTTCTTTCTCTGGTTTGCTCCATATTGGAGATTTGTTTCCCGTTTATCTCCCTGTTTTGGAAAATGCCCTCCAAAAGCCAGGGATTGAGTCATTCAGATCAGGACAAAGTCTGGCAGCTCCCTGCATGCTGCATGCATCCTGGGGTCTACTTCTGATTTTGGCCTCTCTAGAGAGCATTTTCATGGAAAATGTTTTAATAGTAGAAGATTCTCTACTGACAACAGCACCCCTCTGTCCTCACACACCGGTCTACTCTACCTTTAGTCGTCTACCAGACACAGGATGCATACAAGTAACTGGCAACTGACTAGGTAGGTTAGCAATAGCAACGGCTTGAACAAACACAAGTGCCAAGCCACCTTTGATGTCTTAGGTGGCGTAAGAAGGCACAGAGCCTTGAAGATGGAAGACCTGGAAAATTTAGTAGTCGTCAAGTCAACTCTAATGTTTTGGGGGTTTTCTTCACATAAAGAAGTCATACTCTGCCAAAGAGTGAAAAATAGTGCAATCGTGTGTAGTCTGACATTTGAAAGCAAACCTGTACCTGCCTGTTTGAGTAACCCTGTAAGAGGTAGAGGTCCCCATCACCTATTAGGAAGCAATCCCTTCCTGGGAGCTGAGACTTAAAGCCTGAGCTTTTGGCTTAACTGCTGACTCTGACCTGGCACCAACTGTGTGAGTTTGAACCATCACTCACTTCCTCTGAGGAGTGCTTTCCAGGGTAGTTTGCCACAAACCTGCACAGCGAGGTTTAGGGTCTGAAGGAGGGGCTGATGCACAAATGAAAATGACATACAAGAAATATGAATTTAGAAGGCATTATGGAGCCAGGTGGAACCTCTTTCCTAAAGGGGCACACTGAGTCCTGGTCTAGTCCACTTTTTATTCGATTTTAGATATACATCTTGCCCTCAGCAAAGCATAGCAAACAGGTAGCAGACAGATAGTCTCAAAGGTCAGTAGAGTCCAGTAAACATTTACTTGGAAGTTATCAGATCTGGAAATTGCTTCAAGCCACCGCTATCTCAACATGAACAATCAGTGCCTAGCATAAACCCTTCTAATGTTCAAGGTCCTTCGGCCCCCCGAGTTACTTGGTGCACACTCATGACAGTGTTGGCATGCGGTGGCTCCCCACAGTAGTTCATGGGATCAGGTCTGGTTAAATGAGCTAGTGACTGAGTCCTCCTGGCAGATATGGGGCTTGCTTCTGCCCACACATTCGCAGCATAGACACAGCGGCCCTGTGGGACCTGGACTCACACTTGGTCAATGTGCGCATGGAAACTAACCACTGGCCCTCATTACCGAAAGAGGTGGGGCTTCAGCTCAGCTTATCAATTGACTGCCTCCATCAGGAATTTTTTTATATTCTGTAATTGCAACTCAGTCTTGGCCTTGATACATCTAATTCTCCAAAAAAAGAAGAAAAAGAATATAAAGGCATCTCTCTTCACTCTAACCAAAATCTGGCTTAGGATGCCCTGGGTTTCAGTGACTGCCATCGGGCCTTGTGAAGCACCTGTGACAATGACCCACAGCTGCACCTGTAGGTCCTTCCTCCCATAGAGCCCATAGCACCCATCCCAGACACTTTATGTCACCTGCCCTTAGCAGACACCCAAAGCTGATGATTCACCAAGCACTTTTAAATGTGCTCCTCCCAGGTGCTGAGTTTGGTGAAAAGAACTAAAAAGAAAATGCTTTTACCCAAAGTTTGTATCACCAGGTTTCTTAACAAACAATAGACTAAAATAATCAGAGTCATTATCAGAGTTTGTCTTGCAAAGGTCTGAGCATACATGGGTCTCTCAAAGTGTGGTCCTCAATCAGCAGCAGCAGCATCACCTGGGAACTTTTTGGAAATGCAGATTCTCAGGCCTAGCCAGCTCTGCCAGGTCAGAAATCCTGGTGGCAGGGCCCCACACGCTGCTCATGTTTCAGATACCAAATTCCCCGGGTTATTCTGATCCTAATCCACCCTGCTATCCCCTGCACTTTACAAACAGGTACAGAGAGGTTTTTTGAAGTTTTCCAGGTGATCTGTGACTAAGACTAGACTAGAATGGAAAAGTGCCAGTTTCCAGAAAACTGATAGTGTAGCTTCTGGTCAAAGCCCCTTCATCTCTGGCAACTACAAACCTTCCTGTGAGCAAATCATGCAAATGAGACCTGAGTTCACACCCAGCAGCCATTGGCCTTGCACCATCAGTAGTAGGTAAGATTCTCCTCAAGGCCTCCTCAACCTCTCATCCAGTCGGAAGCCCTCTTTCTTAAAAATCCCTCAGTTCAGTGTCCTTAAATCTGCAGTGCTGTTAATCCATATACTTAGATGTGTCTTCATTGTTGTGAATCATCCTTACTGTTCTTTATACTAAAGACAGCAACTACTTTGTTTTGAAAAAACATTGGCTAAGGGTGGAAATGTAATCATCTATGTTTCTCTTTGATAAGATGACAAATGGGCATTTATGGATTGGTTTTAGGTTGCAAAACTTAACATGCCAAGAGACAGATACTTATGTCTAACAAAAGTGAGATCTTTGAAACCTAGTCTGATTCAAGTCCTGCTTTTTAAAAGTAGTAGAAGTTAAGGGAGTAGAATCTGACTTAACTGAAAATGATTAGTGTGCCACTAATTTATGCAGTTACTTTCAGATGAAGGCATTTCATAGAGAAGCTGTGTCTTTCTTGGTAATCAAAACTGAAGAAAGAGTAATGTTACAAATTTCCATAACCCTAACTTTGTATATTTTCTATTATGTTATTATAAATACTACAGGCCTGATAACATGAAGATTCATGCAAGAATAGGCCTTCCTTTCCCCTGGCTGCCGGCACTGGCTTCCCTCTGGCACCTGGGACCTGGGCCTTGGCTCTGGCCACCACCTTCCGCCTTTGCTCCAGCCCTGCCACCTTCCTGTAGCTCCCTCCACCCCCTGGTCCCCCTCATAGCAAGTGTCCTGCCGTGCTCCACCGCTCAGTGCCTGCACACACACGCTGCCCAGAGCCTGGAGCCGCTGGAGCAGAGCAGAACACCCGAGTGGTCACCATGGTCTTGGCCCAGCTTCCACCATCTTTGTCGAATCAATTTGCATCTTTCCTCCTTATTGGCCGTGGGTGCCGCCATCTTTTTTGCAAAGGGATGGTCAATTTACATGTTCTGTCTTAATTAGATAGGATGGATTAATGCACCCAAGGACATTCCAAATAAACTACTGCTATTTGGGGAGAAAATGAAAACCAAAAAGGCATCTATACTGAAAAAAAACACAAAAAACATTTTTCAAACGAATAAAGAAATATTTAGGAGTCACTCAGCCTTGAAATTACCAGCAACTTAGTGTCATGTGTCCTTAGAGAATCAAAATCATAAAGCCAGCAACAGAGGAATCAACATTGAAACACGTTAGATCACCTTCTCATTAAATGCTCAGCTGTGAGAAATTTAATCATGATAGATGAGGGATGATTTCCTCCAAAGGATCCATTCATTAGAAATAGAGCACTATCTTAATACTTGAAAAAGTTCCAAGTTAGCTGCAAAGCCCACATTTCCAATGTAGCTGCTTCTAAAAAGAAGGCTGTTCAAAGGCACAACCCTGGCCCCTGCGGAGTTTGTGTTCCGACCACACTGCAGTGGCTCCGGGACTCCCACACCCACTCCTCAAGCTTGGGAGCCCCCACTTTGACGCTGAGCTGATGTGGGCTCAAACAGGTAAAATCATTTCCCCTACACCATGCAGCTAAAAAATTCGAAGCCAGAATTGTACCCAAGTCTGTTAAAGACTCAAGTCCAGTCTCTCCCTGGGACCTGGGACTGCTTCTCCCCTGAGGAGTGACCTGGGCATTGCCAGCCAGCAAGGCCCCCATCCCTACTTTTGTCTTCCACTGTGCAAAATTCTGTTTGTGGTGGCTCAGACCTCTGTGGGGAAAAGTGTTGTGGCATCTAGAGTTCAATTGTGCCAAAAGGCCGTTTCATGACCCCTCCCTGTGGAGAAAAGGAAAATGGAAGAAGCAGGCAGTAGTAGTTTCCATGAGTGTTAAGAAAAGTAACTGTG
>PVJC01018629.1:0-31132 GCA_004026665.1 Murina feae | reverse complement strand
TCAGGTCCCTACTGGGGTGCCTGGCCAGCCTGGGTGAGGGGCTGAGGGCTGTTTGCATGCTGCCCACAGCTCCCATTGACCCAAGGTCCCCCAGCAAGGCTGGCTGGAAGCAGGTATTTGGGGTTTATCTTCTGTAATTGACACTTTGTAGCCTTGAGTGGAGCTCAGGGCTCAGAGGGGCCTGGCTTCCTCTATTCCCTGGGGCAACTCCAGCTCCGTGGCTTCCGCCATCTTAGTTGCATATTGACTCCTGATTGGTTTGTGGGCGTGGCTTGTGGGTGTGACAGAGTGAGGTTCAATTTGCATGTTGCTCTTTTATTATATTAGATATATCTACTCTAATAAAATTGTAATATTGAAATTGACCATTTCTCCGGGACGCCTAAGCTACGCCCACCAGCCAATCAGAGTGGTTGTATGCAAATTAACTCAGCCAAGATGGAGGCCGACAGCGCAACCATGGAGGTGGGTGCGGCTCAGGCGGTGGGGCTCGGGGTGTGTGAGGTGGGCAGGGCTCGCTGGGCAGATGCCAGGCAGCAGGGTGTGTGAGGTGGGTGGGATGGGCAGGTGGCAAGCCACAGGGTGGGTGGATACAGGCGGGGCTGAGGGACCCCCCGAGTGCACAATATATTGTGCACCGGGCTCCTAGTATATATATAAAAATAAAAGCCTAAGTGACATTTACAACTGAACAACTGGAACAACCAATCGACTAGTTACTATGATGCGCACTGACCACCAGGGGGCAGACCTTTAGCGCAGGAGCTCAGCTGCAGCAAGGGGAGCCTCTCCTGACTCTGCGGCAGCACTACTGGGCAGAGGCAGCAGGCGCAGCAGAGCGGGATGAGTGAGTGGCACGGTTGACCCTGGCTTGGGTTCCTCCCTGGCCACCTGCCGCTTGGTGCACTGCTACATCTCCCCCAAGGGGTCCCGGATTGTGAGAGGCACAGGCCATGATGAGAGGAACGTCTCTCCCCCCCGCCCCCCACTTGAACAAATCCATGTACTGGGCCTCTAGTTATGAATAAAGCTGCCTGGAATGCTGTGTGTGAGTTCAGAGCAGCCACCCTCTTCGTGGTTGGGGGTACAGTGGATGCTGTGGACCAGTCCACATGGACAGAATGAGGTCCGATCTTCGGTGTCTTGCACATTTTTGTCCCAGGATAGGGCTTACTTTTCTCTAAGAGGGACAGCTGTTGAAGGTTTTGAGCTGGAAGGGTGTGTGTGACAAGATCTCCCAGGGGGAGCATGACTGGGCAGGATGAGTTGGAGGCCAGGAGGATGGAAGTGACCAGGACCCTGGGGAGTCTGCAGTAGACTGGGTGAGTGGCATGAGACTTCTCTGGGCAAGTGGACGTTGGGTTAGGTATGTGGGGGATCCTGGGGCCAGAGATTCTGTCACAAGTGACATGTGCTGACAAGATGTGGCAGTGGCTGGTTGGACAAGAGACAGGGCAGCTCAAAATGAAGGCCGCAGCCAGAGCATCTGAAATAGGTTACTTTGGCTGGCACTGTGTGGCCCAGAGTCTGTCCCTCCCTCCCCCCTGGGCATATCAGTGGCTGAGCTCCTCTCCGGCCAGCTGGGCCTGGCCTGTTCCAGGGCAGAGGGCCCTGCTGGCTCCTGCCCCCATGCCATTGCTCCTGGCTTCGAGGCTTACACTCAGAGCTGGCACTGACGTCTCCTCACTCGGTCTTTGTTGGCTCAGGTCACACGCTCCCCTCTTCAGCGGACCTTTCGTCTCTGCAGCTGCCACTGCCACGCCGCCCTTTTTCTGTGTTTACTTGAAAAGTGATGGCCACTGACAGCTCCACATCCTCGGTCACATCACCCTTGGGGGATCTCTTGCCTTTCCTCCCAGTTTTGCTGAGACACAATTCATATGTAACATATAAGTGTAAGGTGTACAGCATGGTGATTTGAAGCAGGTTTGTGTTGTGAAACGATTGCCACAAGGAGGTGAGTTAACAGCTCCAGTACCTCAGGAACTTGTGCTTTTTTGTGTGCTTTTGCCTCTTCTGGAGGTGATCACGGCTGCTGTCTTTGCAGCATGGGGGAGCTTGCGGACTGGATGACCTTGGCCACACATCTCATCCAGGACCCCTGATGTCTCCAGGGGCTGACAGCTTCTCGCCAATCGTGAGGTGGCATTCGGGGCCCCTTCACAGACACGCCCCTCGCATCTCCCCTCCTCTCCTGGGGCCCAAGCAGTGTCACATGCTGATTGACATGGACTGCGTGTGTGTGTGTGTGTGTGTGTGATGTGTGTGTATGACTAACACACACACACATATACACCCAGTGTGCCTGTACTGCCCCTGGAGAGCTCTCTGGGTAGGCTCTTATTGTTATTTTTGCCTCCATTTTTAAAAAGCCAGTGTGGGGCCAGTTCCTTTCTCCTATGAGCGGTGATCTGGTTTTCAGACTCTCCACTTGTCCTCCCAGCATCTTCATGTGAAAACCGAGGCTACTGTTCCTTCTGTAGTTGAGGTGTTGGCAGCATGAGGGGCCTTGTGGCCTAAGTGTGGGACCTGCCCAGTTCGGCTTCAGGCTGACCCGTGGGGCTGCATCTGGGTGTTCGGCTTTAATTCTTGCACCTGTTTGACTGTTTCCAGTGAGAGAGCCTTTCAGACAGACCGGCAAGGCAGTTACCTTTGTGTAATAGCATTTGGTCAAAAATGGGACTAATCCCATTCCTACAATACATTGGGTGGTATCTAGGGACATCTCTGGTTGTCACGACTGGGAGTGCTCCTGGCATTGAGTGGGTGGGGGCCAGGGATGCTGCTTAACACCCCACAGTGCCCAGGACGAGCTTCCGCCCACAGAGAATGACCTGCCAACAATACCAAGAGGGGAGCCGGGCCAAGAGGAAAACGTATTAGAAATCACATTCCTAACACACCACCTGCCCCTCCTGCGGTGTGTGGTGCGGGAGGGGCAGCGAGGATCCATCTGGGACAAGGGGTCACATGCACAGACCAACACCCCTCCTGCCTCTGAAACTCGGGTGGGTTTGGGGCAAGTGAGCTTTTGGCTTCTTGTATATTTTGTGGCCGAGGTGATTGTCTGAGCTAGGATGGTAGAGGTTGGTATGGGGGTCATTACTACTTGATGACAGAACCAAAGTCATATTTATTTATTCCATAAAGGGCCTGAGGTCGTTGATAAAAGTACCAGAGCCCTAGCTGGTGTTACTCACTGGATAGAGTGTCAGCCTGTGGACTGAAGGCTCCCAGGTTCCATTCCGGTCAAGGACACATGCCCGGGTTGTGGGCTCGATCCCAGTAGGGGGCGTGCAGGAGGCAGCCGATCAACGATTCTCTCTCATCATTGATGTTTCTATCTTCATCTCCCTCTCCCTTCCTCTCTGAAATCAATAAAAATCTTTTTTTTAAAAAAGTACCAGAAAGGCAGCTACAGCCAAGGTCCCTGCTCTGTGATGTGCCTCGTTTGCGACTCAGGTCTCCCTGAGTGAGCTCAGGCGCCTGTGGTCAGTTACTTGGATGCCGGTTGAAAACCTGGCTGCTGGGCAGTGATCACTGGGCGCCCATGGAATCGTCTCTTCTCCAGGAGCTCCCTGTCACAGAGGCTGGTGACAGACTCCTGCAGAGAGACTCCCACACAGACGGTGGTAACGGTTCCCAGGGTCCAGGGAGGGGAGCTGCTGCCTGGGCCTCAGGGTTTTCTGGGCGCAGGCCGGGTCACAGGTGGCTGTGAGCAGATGGCACCATGGACAGAGGCATAACTGGCAAACACCTGGAGGTGGGTAGACGCAGGTCAACTCATAGAGAGTGCTGAAGGTGAGCCTAGAGGGATGGGTTTGGCAAGTTTGGGATATTCTGAGTCCCCAAAAGCGGGTGCAGGGGTTCAGTCTGTGAGAGGGGAGCTGTGTTATGTTATTGAGGGCCTGAGACAGTGCATTCGTAGAATTTAGAAGTTCTCTCTTGCTGTATACTAAAATCACCCTTGGCCTAGCTGATTTGGCTCAATGTTTAGAGTGTCAGCCTGTGGACTGAAGGGTCCCGGGTTCGATTCCAGTCAAGGCATAGGCCAGGGTTACGGGTTTGATCCCCAGTGGAGGGCATTCAGGAGGCAGCTGATCAATGATTCTCATCATTGATGTTTCTGTCTCTATCTCCCTCTCCCTTCTTTTCTGAAATCAATAAAAAATATATTAAAATAAATAAACCTCAAAACTTAGTAGCTGAAAACCACAAACACTTATTATCTCTAAAGATTCTGAGGGTTCTAGCTGAGAGTCTGTCATGAGTAAAGCAATCAGCAGGGGCTGGAGGAATCCCTCCCAGGGTGGTTTCCTCGAGTGGGTGTTGGTGAAAGGCCTCAGCTCCTAAGAGGTTTGTGGACACATTAAAAACCACTGTAGTTGCTGTCCCTGTGTGTATGTATGTGGGGGTGCACGAAAGTGGGCTGACCAGGGCCATGAGAGGCTGGAGCAGGAGAGGGACCCGGGGCTGCACTGGTGCTGGAGTAGGGCTGGGAGGGATCGGATGCACGGAGGACTCCTGGTTGAATGGCATGTATTAAGACCAGGGCCTCATATTGAGGCTGAGGTAAGGACACAGCCAGCTGAGTGGCCCCTTCTAGGTGGTTTTCCTGACTTTTTGATTTGTCAAGGCAGCAGAGCCTCAGTGTGCCCCTCCCTGAGGTTGGGGGTCAGAGCATTCACCGTAGGAAAGCCCACGAAGGTGGTTGTGTCCCCTCATGCTGACTGAGGAAGAAATGAGACACAAAGGGGTTCGGTGATGTGCCCATCAGCATGGTTTCGGGAACAGAGATAAGAGTGGATGTGGGGGTGGGAGGGCAGACAGGTGACACCCAGGCCTCTGAGTGGACACGGGACACAGTGCTGTGGTCACATGGGGTGGAGCCTTCAGGTTGGCTTGATGTTGGGTTGGGTTACAAGTTTGGAGCTAATCAGAAAGGAGCTTCTTGAGGTCATGATCCTAAGTCCCCCATTGAAGACAAGTAAGTGGTGGGAGGTCGACAGACACACTGTCAGATTAGACGGGTGAGGGGGCAGGGGGCTTGGGAAAGGGCTGAGTGAACTCGGCGAGGAGAGACATGTAACTTCTACGGGCCTCTCCTCTGAACCTCATGTGCATCCCTGTTAGACTGACGCTGCTGACTCGTACTCAGTGAGCTGGCCACTCACCTGTCGCGGTGACCTGGCAGGACCCTCGGGAGGATGGGCCTGCTTGCTGTGTGCCTGGGGCTAAACACCCTTTTCGCGCACCTCAGCTTTTTCTTGTGTAGAACAGGTGCAAGTGGGAGGATGACCACGGCGGATCTCAGGGATGTGCTTCCAAGAGTGGTCGCCTGTTGGTCATGTCCCATGTCTCCTCTGAAGGTCGGCGAGCCGCTTGGAGCCAGAAGCATGTGTCCCAGAGATGCTGCTGCTGGTGTGCTGAGTGAGGGAGACAGGGACCTGGCGAGTGTGCGAGCTGTGAGTGTGGGTCTCCTCCCTGCTGTAGCTCACTGGGCTCTGCTGCATGTTGCAGGCACAGGCGAGAGCGGGAAGAGCACGTTCATCAAGCAGATGCGCATCATCCACGGGGCTGGCTACTCGGAGGAGGACAAACGGGGCTTCACGAAGCTGGTCTACCAGAACATCTTCACTGCCATGCAGGCCATGATCCGGGCCATGGAGACTCTGAAGATCCTGTACAAGTACGAGCAAAACAAGGTGAGGCCAGGGCTTGTGGGGAGGCCCACCTGGGAGCGCATGGGCTGAAGGGAATGGTGGCGCCACGGCTGAGCCCACACATTCTGGAGGAGCCCCAAGTTCCCCCATCAGGCAGCTGTAATGCCCTCATTCTAATGGACAGGTTAGCTGCCCTGGCGTTTCTAGTCCCTCAGAGGGTACCTCGCCCCCCAGGCGCTTTACACACCCTATCTGGCCCTCTTGGTGAACCCGTGGAGGTGGCACTTCCCTCTTGTGTTTTTTGTTTTTTTGTTTGTTGTGTTTTTTTAAAAATATATTTTATTGATTTTTACAGAGAGGAAGGGAGGGAGATAGTTAGAAACATCATGAGAGAGAAACATTGATCAGCTGCCTCCTGCACATGCCCTACTGGGGATGTGCCCACAACCAAGGTCCATGCCCTTGACTGGAATCGAACCTGGGACCTTTCAGTCCGCAGGCCGACGCTCTGTCCACTGAGCCACACCAGCCAGGGTGTGGTGTGTTTTTTTAGTAACAGCTCTGTTGAGATGTAATTCACATACCACAAAAGTCACCCATTTAAAGTGTGCAACTTGTTTTTAACATTCGCAGAGGATCATGCACCCTCACCTTATTTAATTTCAAAACATTTGCATCTCCCCAAAAAGGTGCCCTGGCCAGTGGCTGAGTTGGTTGGAACGTCGTCCTGTACACCAAAAGGTTGTGGGTTCAATTCTCAGTCAGGGCACATACCTAGGATGTGGTGGGTTTAATCCCTAGTCAAAGTGCTTACGAGAGGCAGCCAGTAGATGTTTCTCTCTCACCTCAACATTTCTCTCTCCCCCTCTCTCTCTAAAATCAATAAACAGATCCTTGGGTCAGGATTTTCAAAAGAAAGATACTCTGTCCCCAATAGCAGTCACTCTCCATGTCCCTCCCCAGCCTCTGGCAACCATGGACCCGCTTCCCATCGCTGTGGGTGTGCCTGTTCTGGGCATTCCACGTGGATGGGATCGCATAGGGAGGCCTTCTGTGCCTGGCTTCTCTCACTGAGCATGTGCTCAGGTCCGTCCACATTGTAGGGAGTGTCAGTGCTCTCTCCTTTTCATGGCAGAGTAATAACAGCCGTTATTACTCCGCCCGTTGATGGACATTTGGTGGTTCTCACTTTCTGGTGCTGTGACATCTGCGAACAAGTTTTATTCGCACACCTTTTCTCGTCTCTCCCGGGCCTGTACTTGGTGACACCTGCTCTCCCCAGTGGCTGCCCTGCCAGCTGTGTGCCCATGGCTGTCACTGGTAGCCTCTTCGCCTTTGCTTTCATAGATCTCCTTGCGGAGACTTCCCACATGCCCAGAAGTTCTTGGGCTAATGCATGGCATGGAGTCCATATCTGTCAAAATATGGCTTAAATGAATTAATTTTCTTTTAGCCTTAAGAATGCCAGCCAGCCAGATTTCTAAAATGTCTCTGATAGATGTGTTCTTACCTTTACCCCAAGTCACAGGTTTTCAGGGATCCCTACCAGCCCCACCCCCTGGCTGTGGGGCCACATGTGGGGTCAGCTTGAGCCTCAGCTAAGGCCCAGTTCAGAGTCCAGTTCACACTTGGACCATAGATGACCATCAGCATCTAGGATAGAACTGGGCAAACTGCAGCCTGTGTCTATAAACACAGCTTAACTGGCACATGCCTCCCCTGCCTGCAAAAGCCCCTCCTCTGTAGGGCACATGGTGGCCCGGCAGGCCCTGCCCCAGTCTTGGGTTTGCTTTGAGACCTGGCACTGAGGGACACTCGCAGCCGGTCATCCTTGTTCTTTCTCCATCGTGTTTACACAAAACTAGAGTTTATGGTTCTGACTCTGGTTGGCTGGTGCTGAGTGTGGCCACATCCTAGGGCGAGGGATGCACCCTCTTGTGTCCAGGCCGTTGGCAAGCCCGTGGTCTTTCCTCCTCTTGCCCTCACAGGCCAATGCGCTCCTGATCCGGGAAGTGGACGTGGAAAAGGTGACGACGTTTGAGCACCGGTACGTCAACGCCATCAAGACCCTGTGGAATGACCCTGGCATCCAGGAGTGCTATGACCGGAGGCGGGAGTACCAGCTCTCCGACTCTGCCAAATAGTGAGTGAGGCGCTGCCCGCCTGCCCCGCCAGAGAATGGTCTGAAGGTCCCGTGGTTCCTAGTCGGGGTCCTGGGAAAGAGAAAGGGCCTCAGTTCACGACACTGTGAACACTGACTGGTCAGGTGTGACAGATGCACTCAGTTAATTGAAGATGTTCGTGTGGGGAAGGTGGGTGTGTGCTGGGAATTTCTGTTGTGTCTCTACAACTTTCCTGTGGCTCTGAAATGACCCTAAAATAGTAAATTTATTTCCGAAAAGTTCCCCGTCCAGCCGGGCAGCCTCTCTCGGAAACCCTGGCACTAGTTCTTCTAGAGCGGCGTCCTGGGCAGCTCTGTCGGAGTCCCTCCCAAGTCTTTCCCTGATCAGCATCATGGTGCCCCATGAGAGCCAGAGAATGCCCTGCCCCTTCCCGTCCAGGTTGGGGGTGGGAGGCCTTGTTCCATCTTTTCCCGAGTGTTCCTGGCTGTTTCAGGTGAGACCCCTGCAGGCCCCTCATGGTTGCTTGGGATGTTCCCTCCCCTCACAGCCAGGCCTGAGCAGCCCTGTCCCTGCTCTGTTGCAGCTACCTGACCGATGTGGACCGCATTGCCACTTCGGGCTACCTGCCCACCCAGCAGGACGTGCTGCGGGTCCGTGTGCCCACCACCGGCATCATCGAGTACCCTTTTGACCTGGAGAACATCATCTTCAGGTGCCTGAGCCCTGCTTTCCTGGGACTGGTGGCCTTCTGGGGAAGCCTGGGGCTCTGCAGGCTGCTGTGAGGGCTGTTGGTTCCCAAACCCAGAGCCCCTGCTGTGGGGGCAGCAGAGATCCTGGTCTTTGCCCTCAGGGAGCTTCTGAGCTAGGATGGGAGATAAGATTTATGAATAAGTAACTATCTCCAGTTTCAGAGTGAGCCAGGCCCAGTGACTGTGCGGCTGGCCAGAGGTGGCCCCGGGGAGCCAGCCTGTTGGTGGAGTGTGTGTGAGGGAGGGTGCTGACTTGTGCAAGAGTGGGTGGATGGTCTGACTTTCCTACCAGAGCAGAGGAGCTGTGGGGCAGTTGAGGGTTCCTGAAGACCCCTTGTCCAGCTGTGCCCACATCCAGCAGTGCCCGTGCCCCTCTTGTCCACTTCTATACTTCTTGTCTAGCTGTGCCCTCATCCAGGCACACTGTGGTCTGGTTGTGTGATCCAGAAGTCAGGCCAGGGGCCTTGGCACCAAGCTTATGGTCTGGCACTGATCGGAGCTCCGGTGTCATCGAAAGATGGCCTGATTGGCCTGTTGTGTGAGATGGGCCTGTCTCCAAAGGGCAGACCTCGTGTGGAGCCCTGGCCCCTGGGGGCCCAGGTGTTAGCCCAGCTGCACTGGGGAGGCTCATGTCCCAGAAAGGCTATGACCCCAAACACTTTGTCCCTGATGGCATTCCCCAGACTGGCTGCAGCTGCCATCGTGTGCCTGGCATTCGAACCAAGGCTCTTGGCCTGTCCCTACCCTCCTGCCCTTCATAGTCACACTGGCATTTCCGCCATCCACCTGTACTTGTTGGAGTCTCCTCTGTGAAATCCCCACCAGGTGAATTTGCCTCTGCTAGCTATGGTGGGCAGCCTGCGTCTCAGCCCGTCCCTGGGGCCATTTCTGTCTGAGCCCTGCCTTCCACACAGCAAGTGTGTGTGTGTGTGTGTGCATGCACACATGCGCATAGGAGGTGGCAGCTGTAGGGACACCTGTCTTCTCCAGTTCAGGTTGGGGCTCGAGGGCTGCTTTCCCTTGTAGCCTTTGCCTTCCTTTTTAAAAATGGAGTCTTTTCTTATTATTAAAAATGTAGGGACCCTGGCCATTGTGGCTCCGTTGTTTGGGCATTGTCTGTGCACCAAAAGGTTGCTGGTTCAGTCAAGGCACATACCTGGGTTGCAGGCTCAATCCCTGGTAGCGGGCGTGCAGAAGGCAGGTGATCGATGTTTCACTCTCCCTTCCTCTCTCTCTAAAATCAATTGTAAGAAATCTTTAAAAACCTGGGGGATTCAGCCCTGGCTGGTGTGCTCAGTGGATAAAGCGTTGGCTCATGCACTGGAGGGTTATGGGTTCAGTTCCCAGTCAAGAGCATGTACCTGAGTTGCAGATTCCATCTCTGGCCCCAGTTGGGGCGTGTGCAGGAGACAGTCCATCAGTGTCTGTCTCACACTGATGCATCTCTCTTTCTCTTTCCCTCTCTTCTCCCTTCCACTCTTTCTAAAAATCAGAGGAAGCCCTAGCCAGTTTGGCTCAGTGGATAGAGTCTCAGCCCATGGACTGAAGGGTCCTTGGTTCAGTTTCAGTCAAGGGCATGTGACTTGGTTGCAGGTTCAATCCCTGACCCTGGTCAAGGGTTCCTGTGGGAGGCAACCAGTTGATGTGTCTCTCTCACATCTATGTTTCCCTCCCTCCCTTCCACTCTCTCTAATAACCAATAGAAATATATCCCTGGGTGAGGATTAACAAAAAAGAAATAAAGCCCTGACCGGTTTGGCTCAGTGAAAGATCCCAGGTTCGATTCCGGTCAAGGGCATGTGCCTTGGTTGCGGGCACATCCCCAGTGGGGGGCGTGCAGGAGGCAGCTGATCGATGTTTCTCTCTCATTGATGTTTCTACCTCTCTCCCTCTCCATTCCTCTCTGTAAAAAATCAATAAAATGTATTTTTAAAAAAAGATAAATAAAAATCAATGGAAAGAAATATCCTTGGGTGAGAATTAATAGCAAATAAAAGAAATCCCCTGTAACTAACCCTGTCTCTCAGACACCCCCCCCCTTTTGTTTCTGGACCTCTTGTTTTTCACCTGCTTCTCATGCTGGATAGTGAACTTTGCAGCCTGCTGTGTTCACAGTGACAGGACACACAGCTTCGCTCTCCGTGGCTGTCCCTTCACCCCCTCACAGTGGCTGACACGTGTTTGTCAACGGAGACCTCAGCTAGGGCAGGTGTTTCTAGACAACGCTGCGTTACGGCCACTGAAGTGGCAGATTCCATCTGTGTTTCCAGATGCGGGATGTGGGGTCCAAGGGTGGCCCCCATCGCAGGTCCCACTGGGTTCGCACCTCACATCCACACGCAGTGCCTGTCCACTGGGCACTTTATTTTTTCAATAAGTTTTTATTGATTTCAGAGAAGAAGAGAGAGGGAGAGAGAGAGAAACATCCATGATGAGAGAGAATCATTGATCAGCTGCCTCCTGCACGGCTCCTACTAGGGATCGAGCCCACAACCTGGGCACGCGCCCTTGACCGGAATCGAACCTGAGACCCCTCAGTTTCGTCTGCAGGCCGACGCTCTACCCACTGAGCTAAACTGGCTAGTGCTCCACTAGGCACTTTAGACCAAGGGCTCCTGTTAGGGCAGAAATCAGATGTGCGGCCTGTTCCCACAGATCTGGGGGGGCTCTGATGGCTCCTCAGATATGGGAGACTGCTGGTTCCCACAGATATGACAGGTCCTCATGGCTGTAGCATGTATTGGGGTACTCTAAGGGCTCTAATGGGTCTTAGGGGGCTGTTGGGATCTAGGTATGAGAGGCCCTGTGGCTCTAATGGATATGGGGCACTCATGACTAATTGGTACTGGTGTACTCTTAGGGCTTCAATGGGTATTGGAGTGTCTGGCTCTAGCAGACAGAGCCATGCTGGTGGGGAGGGGCTTGCTGGGGGAAGTCGTGCTGTTTGTACAGCCCAGCACTGAGCCCCTGTGGCTCGCCTTCCCTGCAGGATGGTGGATGTGGGAGGACAGAGGTCCGAGAGGAGGAAGTGGATCCACTGCTTTGAGAATGTGACATCCATCATGTTCCTCGTGGCCCTTAGTGAATACGACCAAGTCCTGGTGGAGTCGGACAACGAGGTGAGACGCCCTGCCCAGCGCTTGGACTGCCAAGTTGAGGGAGGCCCTGGGCAGCAGTGAGGGGCTCCCCTACTCACCTGCCCTGGCCCTTCTGAGGGCTCTGGATGAGGGCGGCTCCTAGGGCCTCGTTAATCCCGGAGCCTTCCCTCTGCAGAACCGCATGGAAGAGAGCAAAGCCCTGTTCCGGACCATCATCACTTACCCCTGGTTCCAGAACTCATCCGTCATCCTCTTCCTCAACAAGAAGGACCTGCTGGAGGACAAGATCCTGTACTCCCACCTGGTGGACTACTTCCCCGAGTTTGATGGTGAGTCCGGGGTCCTTGCCTCTCTGTGCCTCATCCTCCCTGCATGGCCCGCGCAGAACCAGGATGTTCCAGAGCCCCGAACCCGACCGGATCTGTCGGGAGGCAAGCGGGGTGTCTCCAGCACAGCCCTTAACCTCTTTGGGCCTTGGTGCCTTCATCTGACCTGGTTCCCTCGGGCCTGAGCTGGTTAGTGAGGCCAGAGCCTCCTGTGGCCCCGCACGATGTTCTCACGGCTTCCTCCAGGGATTCCCCGCTCAGAAAGGCCTTGTCCCCAGTGACAGCGTCATCTGCGGGAGGGGGCACCTTGATGTTGGTTCACAGCAATCGGAGGGACATGCTGGAATGTTCGGCTCCCACTTGGTGGCCTGTCCTGATTGCCACGCAGAGTGAGAAGTTCACGTGAGCTCAGTGGCCCGGCCACAGGAGGTGCGTGGGCTGGGAATAGAGCAGCAGGACAGCCGTTCCAGCCCTCCCTGGGTCAGCTGAGCTCCTAATGGAGGGCAGACGACTCCTGTGAACCACCCCAGCTTCCGGCACCCGCTCTCTGTGTGTGTGAGCTGTAGTGTCGGCCCAGGGCACTCCGTCCCTCCCTCCCGCTAAGGCAGGTGTTGGTGCCCATGCTGGGTGCCCATGCTTGTTAGGAGAGCAGGGGTCATGGATGCGACATCTCCCTAAGCGCTACTGCCTGTGAAACACAGTGTGTCTCACAGCCTTTGCGTGGGGTGACAGGCTTGGCCTGACCCATCGTGGGTGGGGCCTTGTGATCTGAGCCATTGGCTCCTGTCCTAAAAACCTGCGTGAGGCTTGGCAGGGATTAAGGTGCTAGGCTCTGAGCTCAGTCCTCTGGGCCTCTTGGGGGGGGGCGGGAGTGATGGAGGGGGGCAGACAGGAACTCTGTTGGAGGAAGAGTAGGAGGTTAGCTGGGAAGGGACAGTGGAGATGTTGGACCAAGACTTAGGGTGGGTGCAGACCATAGACAGGAAGGACCAAAATTCTGGGAGAAGCCTTTGGGCAAGGGTGTGGACAATTAGACGGACAGCCAGGCTGAGGTGGCAGCTGATTGTATGTGCAAGGGTGTGTGGATATGCATGTGGGTCTGGGCACATGTGTGCATGTGTGTGGATGCATGCCCGTGTTTGGATGTGGGTGTGTATTTGTGGTGCAGTGTGAATGGAATCCGGTGAAGTGAGGCTGGAGGGAAGGTTGGCCCCAGCTTGGAGGTGATAGGAGCACCCCCTGTGCACAGCCGGGGGGCCGAGGGCCACGTGGGTGGGGATGAGTGGGGGCTGTGCGGGCTCCATGCACGCCCTCACGCAGAAAGCCGCCTCCTTTCAGGCACATCTCGGCCCAGGGGCCCGTGGCATAGGCTGCCCCACGTAGCTGGCACCCTAGTCCCCGTGTGTCCCTTGTCCCTTGCACAACAGGTCCGGGCGGCCTGGCTCACCCGCCTCCCCTCCCCCAGGGCCTCAGCGAGATGCGCAGGCTGCCCGGGAGTTCATCCTGAAGATGTTTGTGGACCTGAACCCCGACAGTGACAAGATCATCTACTCGCACTTCACGTGCGCTACTGACACGGAGAACATCCGCTTTGTCTTCGCGGCCGTCAAGGACACCATCCTGCAGCTCAACCTGAAGGAGTACAACCTGGTGTGACCCCGGGGAGAGCCCCCCGGGACAGACCTGTGTGATGATGTGACAGCGGCTCTGACCGCAGAGGAGCTGATTTTTTCCCCATATTTTTAACAAATGGTTTTTATTTCACAGTTATCAGGGGATGTACATCTTTCTTTCTATATACTTCGTGCACCTTCTCACCTTTTGTCAGCGGCACAGGCTGCCTTTTTCTGGCCTTGACTGAGGCTCGCCTTTTTCTAGAAAAAAAAAAAAGGAAAAAGAAAAAAAAAGAAAAATGAGACAAGCGGAGGTGAGACAAACAAGTGCCCTGCCCCCAGCGCCTCCAGGCCTTCCTGGGCCCCCGACCCCAACCCTTCGGGGTTGCACCTTCGGCCACCGGCCACCGTGGGACAGAACCGCCCAGCTGGCCCTGGTCCCTGTGGAGATGTGGGGACGTGGAGACTGTGACTGTTCTTTCTTCCTTTTTTAAGTTATTGCCATCTTCACGATTACGTTGTATTTTTGCTCACTGGACTCCAAGAAGTGGGGGTGGGTGGCTCCCCCTGTTGCCCATCCTGGGAAGTGCCTAACCATTTTTTTATTTTATTTTAAAGGAAAAACAAAAAAGTATAAGGGCTCCTCTGCAGTGAAGATATCTCTGGACCCTGTCTCAGCCTCCAGTGGTTGCCTGGTCCTGGGCTTAGGGGTCCTCTGAGCTGTGTCCCCAGGGCCATCTGGCCTGCCTGGAGCTCTCCCTGTGTGCCCGAGGGCCATGTGCTCCCCACCCAGGCCGAGAGCGCCCGTGGGAGCCCACATGGCCTGGCAGTCAGGAGAGGGCCCTCGTGGGTGAGAGTCCCCTTTGCTTTCATTCCGTTTGTAGCCAGTGTGGAAATGGTGGCTGTGGGCGGGGACTTCTTCAGAGCATTCTCAGGTCTGTTCCCACGAAGCCGAAGCCGAGCTGGTGAGGGAGTCCTGCGGTGGTCCCCAGGCGTGGTGGCCGCCGTCGCACGCACGTGCTGACCCTTGGGAATCAAGCAGGCAGCAGGGGCACTTTGCCCGGAGCTGTTGAGGGCCGCGTGGGAGCCAGAAGCTGGCACCTTGGCCCTGGGTGGCCTCCAGGCCATGGTCATGCATCAAGCCAGAGCCATGAGCTGCCTGGCCTAGGTCCCCCTCCTAGGGGGACTCTGAGGGAGGGCACAAGCAGGGGGCTGGCCTTTTGAGGGGAGGGAGTTGGCTTTTCATCTGATGTAGACTGAACACTACAGTATTTGTTTTGTTTTGCACAGTGGAAGGGGAACGGACCCACTACACTTGGACCCTAAAGTAGCAGTCTGTGTGGCTCTCCTGTTTGGGGCCATTAACAAATGCAAAAGAAAAAACACAAAAAATCGAACCCACCCAAACAGCCAGTCCTGGGTGGCTGGCCCCTCCTTCCTCCTCTCACCAGCAGGGCAAAGCCAGGAGGGCTTCAGGGCATTGGGGAGCCAAAGACAGGCAGAAGTTGAGAGCAGCTACATTCCAGGTATTCAGCTCCATCTGGGGGCAGGATGAGCTGGGGATCCCCAACTTGTCAGCCAATTTTCCCAAAAGGGTCCTTTTTGTGCCATGTGTCTATTCAAGAGGGTTGAACATAACCCCATTCTCGCCCTCATGGGGGGGAAGCAGGTGGTACTGCTGGCGGTGGGCCTGTGTGAAGACTTGAGGTCCTCCTAGGTGGGGCATCTTGATGTCCTCGCACCTCTCAAGGGTCCAGATCACAAAAAGGGAACTGGATTGGGCTCTTGAGAGGTGCGTGAGCATGTGGGGGAAGCACCAGGAGAATAACTCCTCTTAGAGAGGAGGCAGTGTGCCAAGCATCCCACAGTCCAAGGCTGGCTAAAGCCCCCAGCCCCTCTCCCCCACCCCCACCCCTTACTGGGCCTTCTGGAACACCACGGGCCTGGCCCCGCTCCAGGAGCTGAGGGCAGGGCCAACCCGTGTCCCGGGGGGAATCCAAGACCAGTTCTGTGCCAGTGCCAGCCGGGGCCAGAGGTCCCGGTCCCATGCAAGGTTGGTCAGTGTCTTTGATTTTCAACCTGATGAACTCCTCCTAATGCTTTCTCTCACGTGCCAACCTCCCAGCTCCTCCCACTGTGTCCGATCACCCTGCAGTATAGCCATTCCCCGGCATCCAGCTCCTGGAGACCTGAGACGTCTTAGTGCCAATGCCCCTGGTGGCAGTGCAGGAACTTCCGGCTGGCGGGGTGAACACTGTTGGGTTATACCTGTATATTACACAGTCCTGATTTCAGACGATTTAAACCTTAACCTATTTAAAAATATTATATAAAATGCTGTTTTTAAACCTTTTGTCATTTGAAATGCATGTATTGTCACGTGTGCTGGGGGATGGGTGCAATTAGCTCGATGCCAACCTATGGCAGAAGCTGTCCTGTCCAGGTGGGTGGGCGGCAGGCTCTGCTCAGTGTGTCGGGGCCCTGACCCCTTAATCCAGAGATGCCTGATGGAAGTTGACTTTTCATATCTTTCTCCTGAAATGAATTGTTTTAAATTGGAATAAATCTTGTTCCTAAATGCTGCAGCCCCACTGGCTTATTTCCTGTTGCTGGCCACAGGGTTGGGTGGGGGGCAGAGGAGGGACCCTGAAGGTCCCAGGGGTGTTGCCTGGTCCCCAATGGCTAGCCTGGCTCCTGACACCTTCAGACGGGAATCTGAACTCATGGCACCCATTGCCATGACTTCTTTTGGAAGGCCTTCCATCCTGGGCTGGGACGGGGGGAACCAGGGCCCTGCTCTGAGGTCTGAGTGCTGGAGCATCCTTCGAGGGGGAAACACCTCTTGCCCTGGCTGGGTTTATTGAGAGTCTCGTCCCAACATGCCAGGATTCTGAGTTTGATCCCCATTGAGGGCACATAAAGAATCAGCCAACGAATGCATAAATAAGTGGAACAATTTGATGTTCCTTCCTCCCTCCTTTCCTCCCTCTCTTCCTCCCCTCGCCCTCCTTCCCTTCCTCCCTCCTTTCTTCCTAAAATCAAGTAAAGAAAAGCACCTTTAAAAAAAAAAATATTGTTCTTTTACAGAGAGGAAGGGAGAGGGATAGAGAGTTAGAAACATCGATCAGCAGCCTCCTGCACACCTCCCACTGGAGATGTGCCCGCAACCAAGGTACATGCCCTTGACCGGAATCGAAACTGGGACCCTTCAGTCCGCAGGCCGACGCTCTATCCGCTGAGCCCAACCGGTCAGGCAAAGCACCCTCTTTTTGTGGGCAGAGACTGACATGCCACTCAGTCGGAGACAGGAAGACAAATCCCCACCTTCTGTAAACGGAAGATGCTGGGCAGCAGGTTCTCTGCAGTCTTTTTTTTTCCCTGTTACTTTTTCCTTTTATAAAAATTTTAATCGTAAAGAGATAACAAAATTGACCATCTTAACCATTTTTAGTGCACAGTTCAGAGGCATTAAGTATATTCACACTGTGGTGTGACCATCCCCATCATCTATCTCTAGAACTTTCTCATCTCTCAAATTAGTGTTCCCATTAAACACTAATCCCCTGGCACTCACCGACTGCTTCCTGCAGTGGATCTGACTCCTCCAGCACCTCCTGTGAGTGGCATCACACAGTATCTGTCCTCCTGTGTCCGGCTTATGTCCCTGGGCACCATGTCCTCAGGGTTCATCCATGCCGTAGCAGGTGACAAAATGCCCTTTCTTCCTAAGGCTGAGTAGCATTCCCTTGTCTGGATGAACTGCACGGTTTGTCCATTCACCCATCCGTGGGCACCTGGGTTGTTTCCACCTTTGGGCCATTGTGGATAATGCTGTGAACATGGATACACAAAATTCTATTGTGGAATTTCTGGGTCGTATGGAAACTATGGTTAACTTTTTTTAGGAACTGCTATTCTGTTTTCCACGGTGGCTGCCCCATTTCACACCCCCACCAGCTGTGTACAAGAATTCCAACTCCTCCCCCTCCTCCTCCAGGTTCATTTACTCATTCATCGGCGGGATATGCCTTGAAAGCCCCTGTGTGCCAGGCACTGTGCGGGGCATTGTAGATAAAGGGGGAGGTATTGGATGGGGGGAGAGACAAGCAGAGCAGGGAAGTGGGATGGACAACAGTGGCCTTTTCAGACGGGCTTTTCAGGGAAGGCCTTTCTGAGGAGACATGAGGGAAGGAGCCGTGCTGTGGTCTGAGGGGAGGGCTTTCCAGACAGAGGAAACACCTGTGCCAAGGCCCTGGGGCAGGACTGTAGCTGGAGGAATAGCGAGGAGACCTGTGTGGCTGGCACAGAGTGAGTGGAGGGAGAGGGAGAGGACAGGGAGCGGACGGGGGCAGGTCGTGCAGGGCCTTGTGGGTCAGGAAGGGGATTTAGGGTTTTATTCTGAGTGAGGTAGGTGCTCTGGAGGGCTGTGGGCGGAGGGATGACGAGACCTGCCTCGGGTCCTCACAGGTGCTCTCTGGTGCCTGCTGTTGGGAGGACAGATTGGGGAAGGGAGATGCAGGACCTGACTGGAGTGCTCACGGGTGCCCTCTAGTGGCTGATATAGGAAGGACAGACTTGGGAGGAGGCGGTGCCGGTGCTGAGAACTTGGGACAACGTTGGAGGAGATATTCCAGGTGGAAGAGGATGGGGCTGGACTAAGTGAAGGCTCAGGAGGGAAGCTGGGTTTTGGAGGTCAGTTTGGAAAGGGAACCTGGTTGAGGCTGCCGGTGCATCTGGACGTCTCCTAGACGTCATGCCTTCAGTGGCCAGCTGGGGCCGTTCTCTTGCTGTTGCACTTACCTGCTGGCTCTACCAGACATCCACTAAGAGGAGTCCTGTCATCACCCAGGTTCCACATGGGAAACCAAGGCAGGAAAAAGCCAGCCCTTTGCCCTGACGGCAGACCAGCACTTCCTGGCACCAGCTTCGACCTGTCTAGCCAGGTTGAGGTAAAAAGACGTGGAAACGTATGGTCCTTGTTTCCAAATGAGGATAATTTTGGCCTGGCTAGCGTGGCTCAGTGGTTGAATGTTGACCTATGAACCAGGAGGTCATGCTCATGCTCGGGTTTCGGGCTCAAACCCTGGTGTGCAGGAGGCAGCTGATCGATGATTCTCTCTCATCAGTGATGTTTCTATCTCTCTCTACCTCTCCCTCTGAAATCAATAAAAAATATATTTTAAACAATTAGGAGAATCCCAAGACTGAAAACCTCCTGAGCCAGGTCCCATGTTCAGGAAGCCGGCCCTGCTGGCCAGCAATGGACACCTGGTCTGTTTCCACCTTTTGGCCCCTGGGAGTAATGCTGCTGTGAACATGGGTGTGCAAGTCCCTGCCTGAGTCCCTGACTCCTATTCTTTTGGATGCAAACGCAGAGGTGGACTTGTTGATGGAAACTTTCTTGTCTTATCCAAATAAATAGCTCACCAGTTCATAAAAGGAGGGCAGTTTGAGCATCGACCTGTCGACCTATGAACCAGGAGGTCACGGTTCCATTCCAGATCAGGGCACCTGCCTGGGGTTTCAGGCCCGATCCCCAGGAGGGGGCGTGCAGGAGGCAGCTGATTGATGATTCTCTCTCATCATTGATGTTTCTATCTCTCTCTCCCCCTCTCTCCTCCTCTTTCTGAAATCCATAAAAATAGTTTAAAAATAAATAAATAAATAAATAAAAGGAGGGGGTGGATCTTTGTATCCGAGCTGGATCACCCCTGGGGTGGAGGTGGGGGCATGGCTTTGGGTGTGGCTAAGAGCAGGGTCCAGGGAGGGACACACTGTGGTTCTCAGTGGCAAATAATCCCATCAGCTGAGGAGTGGGAGGTACTTTGAAAAATGTAAATAGCCAATTCTTTATTAAAACATAAGGGGCATTTTAAAAAATATACATTTTTTTTTTATTGATTTCAGAGAGGAAGGGAGAGAGAGAGAGGTAGAAACATCAATGATGAGAGAGAATCATTGACTGGCTGCCTCCTGCACGCCCCTTACTGGGGATCGAGCCCACAACCCAGGCATGTACCGTCGACTGACATTGAACCTGGGACCCTTCAGTCCACAGGCCGACGCTCTATCCACTGAGCCAAACTGGCTGGGGCTATATTGATGTTTGATGCTTTTCTCTCTGTGTGTATGTGTTTCGAACATGCACACAAGCCCAGCCGCCGTCGCTCAGTGGTTGAGCATCAGCCTATGAACCAGGAGGACATGGTTTGATCCCTGCTCAGGGCACATCCGAGGGTTGTGGCTCGATCCCCAGTGTGAGGTGTGCAGGAGGCAACCGATCAATGAGTCTCTCATTATTGATATTTCTCTCTCTCTCTCTCTATCTGTCTTCCTCCCTAAAAAACAAAAAGAACCTCCCTCCCCCACCCAAAAAAGCACATGCACACACGCTCACCTGGTGCTCCCTAATGAACTAATATGTGACAAACGTCGCCCGCGCGGCGCCCAGCCTGCGGAAAGGAACCAGTTTGCCTTTTGGGGAACTGAAGGGAGATTTGTTTTGAAGCTGGAGAAATTCAGAGAGGCCCGGCCCAGCAGGCAGCGAGGGAGCGGGTGGATTTCTGAGGTCAGTGAGGACGCGAAAGGTGTGAGACCCGGGCGGGCACCTGGTCCTGCTGCTGGGAATGGGCAGCGGGCAGCTGCCCAGAGACGTGGCCCTCGGACCCTGGGCCGCTCTGCACTTCCGTCCGCTCTCTGGTCTGTGACTCAGCCCGGCCTTCTCGGTTGCCAAGCTGGTTATTTCTGTTCTGTGTCGTCCTCCAGCTCTGCGCAACCCAGGCCGATTTCTGCTTTTCTCCCCCGGCCTGGCAGTGAGAGTCACCCTAGGGGCCCCAGCGGGGGGGAAGGGGGTGGGGAGGAGCACAGTGCCTGCCTGCCCCAGCCTCCTGACTGGGGTGGGGTTGGGGGGGGCCTTATGAAACTTCTCATCGGCCATTCATTATGATTCAACAGCAAAGAAAACCGCACCTTCTCTACGATTGGGGCTGGGAGGAGGGGCAGCAGTCGCTGCTGTGTGACCTCAGGACTCACCCTCTCGGAGCCTTGACAGTACCACCTGGGGAGGGTCCAGGGGCCCCTGAACTATGCGTATCTCCAGGGGAGTGGTGTTCCAGAACTTTCTAGCATTTTCAAGAACCTCTCAAAGGGGATTCTGCGCCCAGAAACAGCCAAGATCTGCTGGATTGGGGACAAATTGCGATGTCCCCTTTGCTGCGGGTCAGGAAGCAGCCCCGTGTCACCCTGTGTCCTCGTCCTCTCTCGAGGGTCCTACCGGCTGAGGGAGTCAGGGTGGGGCCCTGCCCAGGCCGTGATCCTCGGCTCCTTCTAACGCCAGATGCTGCCTGGCCATGTGACCTTCCCTGACTCCCTGCGTAAAGCACAGCTCAAGCCCCTAACTGCTCCCAGCCCCCGTCTCCACTTTATTTTCTGCTCAGAATGTATTGCCATCCAACAGGCTTGAATATTTGTTCAAAATCTCCTTCCTGCCCTGGCTGGGTGGCTCAGTCGATTAGACACCTAAAGGTTGCAGGTTTGATCCCTGGTCCAGTCTGGGCTTGTGCGGGAGGCAACCAACGGATGTTTCTTTCTCTCTCTCTCTAAAAAAAAAAAAAGAAAAAAGAGTCTTTCCTCACTTGCCTCTAACTAGAATGTTAGGCAGAGGGATCCGGGACTTTGTCATTTTGTTTTTAGCAGCACCTACTAGTAGAATGCCTGGCACACAGTAGGTGCTCACTCAGTGTTTGCCAGAACGATGAATGGCTCCCCTCAAAGCTGCCTGTTCATGTGCAGACCTTGAGGCCCATGGGTGACAGCCTGCTCTGCGGGCCCTGTCCGGTCCCATCGTGATCTGTGCCTCAGTGTAACTCTGGGGTGAGGGGCACGTGGACAAGCCTGCACAGGCCAGCGCTTCCGAGGGTAGGTGCCTCCCTGCCTTGAGGTCGGGCTGCGGAGGGTGGCTCCTAATTGGCTCAGAGCGAGAGTGCAGGGCTGGGCCTGGGGGTAGGCTAGGGCGGGGTCAGGGGCCCAGAAAGGATGGGGCCCACCCCTTCTCCAGAATGAGGAAGGAGGGCCCAGACAACTGCTGGGGCCCAGACTGCGTGGAGCCCTTCCCCAGCCACCCCGCCCTCCCCAGGGGCACCCAGCTCTCCATGCTGCTACAGTCAACCTGTTAGGCCGGGCTGGGCAGGTCTGGAGATGGGTGGGGAGCCCTGAGCCTCCGCACCCCCGCTCCTGCTCCTCCTCCTCCCCCACTGCCCCGTGCCCAGCATTCAGGCCTCTCTGAGCTGGGCTGCCTGGGTGCCTGAGGCCAGGAAGCCGGGGGTCCCCAGGAGGGTGACCCCCAAGAAGAGGGCAGCTGCTTCACGCTTGGCTGCTGGAAGCCCTTCCTGGAGCCGTCCGGGTGGGGGTCCCCTCCCCCAGGGGGCCGAGGCCATGTTGCCTTGTGCCTTCTGAGGCCCCCGCATCATGGCCCGGTCGCTAACCTGGCACTGCTGCCCCTGGTGCCTGACGGAGGATGAGAAGACGGCTGCCCGGATCGACCAGGAGATCAACAAGATCCTCCTGGAACAGAAGAAGCGGGACCGAGGGGAGCTGAAGCTGCTGCTTCTGGGTGAGTCCAGGGCCTGGCGAATGGGCAGAGGGAAGAGGGCCTTCGCGGTGGGAGAACCAGGGAACCTATTTGCCAGATGGGAAGACTGAGGTACAGAGAACCCCAGTTCTTTGTCCAAACATGGGTCCAACCATCTTGCGGAGCATCTGAAGAACGGAGGTGGCCCCACGGGATGGCCTGCTGGGGCCGGCCCCAGCCTGGCAGGCCCAGCACGCCTTGCCGGCTCTGTGTCCTGGGAAGGGAGCCATGAGCTCACATCTGCCACCCGCCCAGGCCCGTGAGCCCTGGCTTCTCCCTCTGTCTCCGTTCCCCACAACCCCCCAGTTCCCCTCTCCCTGCCACACCACCAGCTGGGAGGGCTTGACCCAGGTTCTGCAGGTTTGCTAGCGTGAATTTTGTGGGCGGAGCGTTGCCGCCTCATTGTGATTGATTGATTGGTTCGGTGGTTCTCAACCTTCCTAACACCGAGACCCTTTAATGCAGTTCCTCATGTTGTGGTGACCCCCAACCATAAAAATATTTTCGTTGCTACTTCATAACTGTAATGTTGCTACTGTTATGAATCCTAATGGAAAATATCTGATATGCAGGATGTATTTAGGCGACTCCTGTGAAAGGGTCATTCGACCCCCAAAGGGGTCGCGACCCACAGGTTGAGATCCGCTGGGTTGATTCATTCAAACGATCAAGATCTATTAAGTAACTCCCAAAGACACAAAAGGTACGGGAGTTGTCCCTGCCTCCATGGACCTCATCTTCTCATGAGAGAAACAGACATTAAGCCCATAAACTAATAAGCAGATAAAATAGTTCCCAGCAGCTAGAAGCTTGAGGAGGAAAGTTAAACCAGATGAGGGAGTAGGGGCGACTGGAAAGGCAGTGGATTGTGACCTCTGAAACCTCAAGCCTTGTTGTGTCCACGTGTCCACTCCCCTAACCACTTTGCCCGGTGTGTGGCCCAGGGACGCGGGCATTGGGGGACTCCCAGGACCCCGTGCACCCTGGGTGGGGGCAGGGGAAGGTCCTGAAGCCACCTCTGCGGGGCCCAGGTCAGAGAGGCTGAGCCACCTCTCTCCCCCTGTCCAGCGGGAATCCCTGAGGACGGGAGAGAGGGGAGTGCTGGGCTCCTAGGAATTACACCTCCACTGAGGGGCCTTCCAACTCCCAACATGGCTCTCTCTCACTGAACCAGCTACCCCCACCCCCACTCATTTCTCCAGGAAGCTCTGACGTGGCATGAAACTCGAACTCCAGCCCCCCGTGACCTCTCCGACCCCAGCTCTGTTTACTGGCCGTAATATGCCAGCTGCAGCCACCTGGCTTCTTTGCTCTTCACTGAATATTTCATGTTTTCCTTAAACGTTTGGTAAAATCATCAATGAGCTGTCTGAGCCTGGAAAGTTTTTAATTGAGAATTTAATTGCTTTGCCCTAGCTGTTTTGGCTCAGTGGATAGAGTGTTAGACTGCGGACTGGAAGGTCCCGGGTTCAATTCCAGTTGGGGACACATGCTTGGATTGTGGGCTCGATCCCCAGTAGGGGGCGTGCAGGAGGCAGCCAATCAATGATTCTCTCTCATCATTGATGTTTCTATCTCTCTCTCCCTCTTCCTTCCTCCCTGAAATCAATAAAAATATATTTTAAAAGAATATAATTGCTTTAATAGCTATTTTATCCTATTTTCTTCATAGGTAGGCTATCATATTAATAATAGAGGTGATATATTAATATATTATTTATTATTTTTAATAAATAAGGCTATTTAAGCTGTCTATTCTTGAGTAAGCTTTGGTTATTGGTGGGGGAGGTAGAGAGAAACATCGAAGTGAGAGAGACACATAGAGTGGTTGCCCTCTGCGCACACCCCAACCAGGACCAGGGATTGAGCTTGCAACCGAGGAATGTGCCCTTGACCGGAATAGAACTTGGGACCCTTTGGTCTGCACTATCTACTGAGCCAAACTGACCAGGGCCCTTCTTTAATTCTTTGTTTTTAGTCCTTTTCCACGTCGAGGGCTTTACCAATGTTAGTGATCTTTCCTTGTGCATTTCAAGTTCATTTATCCGAACCCCAGGACCTTTGCACTTGCTGTTCTTCCTGCCAAGAACTCTCAGTGTCACCCAAGCCTTTGCACGGCTGGCACTCTCACTCTAAGAAGGTCGCAGCTCAACTCTTACCTCCTCAGAGAAGTTTTCCCAGAATTCCGTAGCTACACAGGCAGCCTCATCCCTCTCCATCCTCTGCCTGACTTTTCACTCACTGACACCCTTCAGTGTTCACTTGTTTATCGTCTGCCTCCATCAGTTATAGGACAAACAGGGCAAGAGTGGGGACCATGTCTGTCTCATTCACTCCTGAATCCCCAGCAACTAGCCCAGGACAATGAGCCTGACATGTAGCTGATGCCTAGTGAATGCTTCATAAACGAGTGAACAAGTGAATGAACGAGGCAATCAGTCCTGATTCAGGGGCAATTTGCCCCAGAGCTGGACCATCTTCCTGGAGTTGGGAAGGTTCCTTGCCCGACACCATTCTGACCACTGCGCAGCCAGCCCCCAATCAGGATGCCCCTTCTGCTGGTGTGGGGAAGGGAGCGGGGAGAGGAGGCTGTGTGTGTCCCCAGGCACTGATGCTGCCCTGTGGGCTGGTTTCGACCACCCTATCCCTGTCCTGAGGCCACCTCCACACCTCCCTCCCTTCTTGAAAAGAAGCTATTTTTTCCCTGAATGTTTGCTGATCTTTTTGAGGATGAAGGCCACAGGGCTACAGGGTGGGAAGGGAAGATTGTCTGTCCATGACAGGAAGTGATCACCACTTTGGGGAGGGGAACAGTCAGAATGAAGCCAGCTCTGTCCAGATGGGGACTCCAAGGGCCAGAAAGGTGAAGGGGACTTGCCCAAGGTCACACAGCCAGGAGCAGAGCCTAGAACTCCAGTTCCAAGTCCGTGTGTTTGCCCTGTGAATGTGCCTCAGGAGAGAGAAGCCACAGAACCCCAGTGACAGGCAGGGAAACCGAGGCCCAGGGACGTGGCAGCATTGGTCTGGGTCAGTGGCCAGTCTGAGCCAGAGCTGGACATAGAAGCTGAGCCACCTGCCCCCCACTCCCTGCTGCCCAGACTGGCTCCTGTGCCCCAGGAACCCCATTTCCCAGGGCGGGGGAGTCTGGGACGGCCATCCCTCTGACAGGAGCCACATGGTGTCTCGTGATGCCTGCAGCTTGGCCCAACTCCTCGGGCATCCGCTGGCTCCCACTTCCTCATCCATCCCAGGAGGAAGTGTAACTTCCCGTCTGGGCAGCGAGACCCCGCCGGGTGGATGCAGCTGCCCCCACAGCCCCCGGCCCCAGCGGGGGTTTCCCGAGGCAGACCAGGCACCGGGGCTGGAGACGTCCAGGGCCCTGCGTGACTTCAGGTCTGGCATGGGGTTTCCTTTGTGGAGTTAGTTCTTCAGAATTCAGGTTGTGATCCATTCGTGAGTCACAACATCCATGTTGTGGGTGGAGACCAGACGTTTTTTTTTCTTTACTAAAACAGAAGAGATGAGAAGGAAAGAAAAATCAGTGCATGGCCATGCTGTTAACCGTTGCTTCCTGAGACCTGGGCTCACTATACTTTGGGAGGAGGCCCGAGAGTTGAGAGTTGGAAGGCAGCCGGGAGGTCAGAGGGGCAGCATCGGAGGGACCGTCCAGCTTGTGAGTGTCTGTAGAAAGGTCACTTAACAAGTATGTGGATGTCCCCTGACCTCCGGGCTGGCCTTGTCCCATTCTGTGGGTGAAGGACCCACAGGGCTAGACTCAGTCCTCTGCTGCTCCACGAGCTGTGTGACCCTGGGGGAGGTATGTCGCCTCTCTGAGCCCCAGGAATCTTAGGAGGACTGGCCGAGGGCACGCACAGAGCGCCTTGTCTCTGTCCTAGCAGATGCCAAGAATGAAGTCATGCCCATTGTGACGATGATGATGATCCAATTGTTATTATTGTCATCATTTATTATTGTCAGCACTTGGAGCTGCTGGAGTGATCATTTAAAAGCCCGTGAGCGCTGGACTCAGACAGAACTGGGTTTGACCCAAGGCAGTGCCCTCAACACATCTGGGATTCAGTTTCCCCACCTTGGGGTCCAGCCACGGCCAGTGGTGCTCAATGGTTAGAGCACCCACCCACGTACCAAAGGTTCGAGGCTTCGAGTCCCGGTCAAGGGCGTGTACCTGCATTGCAGATTTGATCCCTGCCCAGATCGGGGGTGCCTGTGGGAGGCAACCAATTGGTGTGTCTGTCTTAAATCAATGTTCCTTTTTCTTTCTTTTTAAAATATATTGTATTGATTTTTTACAGAGAGGAGGAGAGAGGGATAGAGAGTTAGAAACATCGATCAGCTGCCTCCTACACACTCCCCACTGGGGATGTGCCCGCAACCAAGGTACATGCCCTTGACCGGAATCCAACCTGGGACCCTTGAGTTCGCAGGCTGTTGGTCTATCCCCTGAGCCAAACGGGTTAGGGCAATGTTTCTCTCTCTCTCTCTCTCTCTCTCTCTCTCTCTCTCTCTCTCTCTCTCTCTCTGTTTCTCTCCCCCCTCCCCCCCTTCACTCTTTTCCTTCCACTCTCTCTAAAGATCTAGGAAAATATCCCCGGGTGAGGATTAACAGCAAAGAAAGCGAGCCTCAGTGAGATGGTGCTCCATGCCCTCCGCGCCCAGGGCCCAGCCACTGCTGCCATCCCTGACGCCAAACTTCCGAAGGCTGGAGGCCCTGCAGGTTTCTCAGTGGGGAGCGAGGCCCCGGGTTTCTATCGCGGACCTCGACGTTCAGACGTTTCGCTTCCGGGATATGTAGTGAGCGTGACATGTCCTCCTACTGAAATTCAAGGAATTCCAGAATCCGAGGCACATGGCCCACCTCGGAGAGCTGCAGTGAGGGGCTGTGAGGTGCTTTGGTGTTTTTTTTTTTTTTTTTTTTTTAAGAAAACTTTTTATTTGGGAGTAATTTTAGATCTACAGAAAAGTATAAAGCTAGCACTCAGCAGTGCCCTGAACTCCTCAGCAGCTTTCCCTCACACTCAGCTCTTACAACGCCATTTCTTTCCTTCTTAGCTTGTTTTAAAATGCGCTCCGACTTATACAAACGTTGTGCCTGGCTTCTTCTACAACATTTATTTTTTTCTTTTTAAAAAAAAATATATTTTATTGTTTTTTTTCAGAGAGGAAGGGAGAGGGATAGAGTTAGAAACATTGATGAGAGAGAAGCATCGATCAGCTGCCCCCTGCACACCTCCCCTCCCCGGGGATGTGCCCGCACCCAAGGTCCATGCCCTTGACCGGAATCGAACCTGGGACCCTTCAGTTCACAGCCCGACGCTCTGTCCACTGAACCAAACCGGTCAGGGCTTTTTTTCTTTCTTTTTAATTTATCAATTTGAGAGAGAGAGAGGGGAAGAGGGAGAGCGAGAAGAAAACATCGACTCGTGGTTCCACTTACTTACCGGTTTGCGTTCATTGGTTGCTTTTTGTATGTGGCCTGACCGGGGGCTGAGCCTGCAACCTTGGCCCACGCTGGTGATGCTCTAACCAACGGAGCTCGCTGGCCAGGACTGTAAAGGTTAACATTGGACCCCATTTCCTTTATTCTCCTCCCCCAAATACACACACGTGTACATGCTACATGTCAGTGTATGTACACGTATGATTTACTGGATGCATGATCACAGCTGTAATTTCTTTACCATGTAGTTAGCTAATAGGCACACAGTCATGCTTTCTGAACTGTTTGTAACCTGCAGACCTGGAGCCTCCTTACCCCTAAAGACTCCAGCGGATTTGAGTCTTACCACAAAGCAAAGAGGCCCCAGGACGATGAGCAAAAGCTGGCGACCAGCGTGGGGCAATGCTGTCAGCAGGGCTCACCTGGCTCCCAGCTGCCAGCTTTCCCCCTTCACCCACTAACGTCCTATCTGGCAACACAATGGCGTCTCTTTCTCTTAGACCTCGATTCCCGTGGACTTACAACATCGGCGCCACCTCAGACCCGCCCTGGTCACCCTCAGATGTTCGGGAGGGAGCAGGGACAGGGTACGCCTGGGGGCTGATGCAAGGTAGCCCCCTCCTCCCTCACACACTCTCCGCCCTCCTTCCTGCTACCCCTCTGCTCCCATCTCCTCTTTCCTGGCTCCACCAGGCCACCCCTTCCCTTTTTGCTGCTTTTCCAGTTCTTCCTGCTGCCGTCCCCCCTTTAGTCCCTGGAGAGCCCCCACACCTGTGTCCCCCAGGAGCCAGGCAGGTTGACAGATAGTGGAGGAGCCTTCCAGGCTTGTACCTCCCACCTGGCTATCACACCCATTTTACAGACAGAAACCAGAGGCATGGAGAGAGAGGGAGGATCTGGAGCTCAGACAGCAGGGAGCGGAGCCTCGTCTTTGAGCTTCTGGCCTGGGGCCCTTGAAGATTCCAGAACTGGTTTCACAGACCCAGGGCTGGCTTTGTGTGGGAACAGCCTGGGCGGTCCGTCCACCTGTGCCCTCACTCAGAAGGGTCCTGAGGTTTTCATCTTGCACTTGGCCCTGTCGGTTCTGCAGCTGGTCCCACAATGGCCCCTCTCCCCGTTCTGGTTCCTCAGCAAGGCTAGGACTGTTGATTCTGTCTCCCAAGTATCTCACGAATATGTCCCCTTCTCACCAGCTCCCCCATCCACTCCAGTGTGGTGCCTCTCCGCCCTGGTACCCCACAGTCTGTCCTCCCCAACAGCAGCCATCAGAGGGCGCATATGAGCACCTGAGTCATGGCCAGTCCCTGGGATAAAAGCCCAAGTCCTCCCCAGGCCCTGCATGACCTGCCCGCCCTTCCCTCGATCACCTCCTCCCTTCCCTCCCCTCCAGCCTCCCAGGGCCTCCTGGTTGTCTGTGCTCTACAGGGAGAAAACAGCCATAGACTGTTCAAACACAAGTGGGTGTGGTCGTGTGCCAATAAAACTTTATTGACAGGCACTGAAACCTGAATTTCATATAATTTCCACAGGATATGAAACAACTTTCTTTTGATTCCTTTCAAGGTAAAAATCAGAACCATGAAAAAAGTATCAGAAACAGAAAAAAAACACACAAAAAACATACACACTGTAAAAACTCCCCAGCTATGCACAAACAGGCTGTGTCTGGATATGGCCCGAGGGCCACAGTTTGCAGACCCTCCCAGGGGCCCCTCACACTGAACGCGCAGGCAGGGCCTATGGAGACAGGTGGGGGGACGGGGGCAGAGGCCGGCGAGTGTGGCCTTGGCCCAGGGGGCTGAGCCAGGAAGTCGGGGCTGAGACTGAGCGAAGGTGTGCACCCACAGGCCCAGGGGAGAGCGGGAAGAGCACATTCATCAAGCAGATGCGCATCATCCACGGGGCTGGCTACTCGGAGGAGGACCGCAAGGGCTTCCGGCCGCTCGTCTACCAGAACATCTTCGCGTCCATGCGGGCCATGATCGAGGCCATGGACCAGCTGCAGATCCCCTTCAGCAAGCCTGAGAGCAAGGTGAGTGCCCTGGGGCTGCCACGTGGGTGCCATGGGGGGTGGAGGGAGCGGGAAAGAGTCGGGGGAAGAGGGGAGGAAGGGGTCTCTGCCTTCCAGGCAGCTCCGCCCCCCCCACGCCGCCCCCACATGTCCCCTGTGCATCCCCAGAGCTCATCCTTGGAACCCATTGGGCGTGGGAATCCTGAATCAATGCCCGTTCCCTTGTGGAAATAATAATACAATGGACTGAGGACTGCAGGGAACGGCTGCTATGCAGTTCATGCATCACATCCCCTTTTTAAGAACACACATTACTGTATTGTGGTAAGAACACTCAACATGAGACCTACCCTCTCAAGGTTTAAGTGCTCGGTATTAACTGGAGGGAGGACGGGCTGCAGGGCTCCAGAACGACCCATCCTGCCTGAGGGAGACTCTATCTTGCCATCCCACCTGCATAGCAACTCCAGGGGCCCCTCCCCAAGCCGGCTCCTCTGCTCCCTTGGGTCGGCCTATTCTGGATGTGTCCTGTGATGGGGCCGTGAGTATATTTTTCCTTTATGACTGGCTTATCTCACTTAACGTTCATCCACGTTGACACCTATTGTAGAATTTCCTTATTTTTATTGATTTCAGATAGAGAGAGGGAGAGAGAAAAACATCAATGATGAGAGAGAATCATTGATGGGCTGTCTCCTGCACGCTCCTTACTGGGGACCGAGCCCTGAATGGGAATCAAACCATGACCTCCTGGTTCATAGGTCGATGCTCAACCACTGAGCCACACCACCTGAGCTTTTATTTTATTTGTCAATTACAGTTTACCTTCAATATTATTGTGTATTAGTTTTAGAAATACAGAATAGTGGTTGGCCATATACTCTACAAGAATTTCCTTTTTCTTTTTCTCTTTTTCTTTTTTTAAAAATATAGCTTTATTGGTTTCAGAGAAGAAGGGAAAGGGAGAGAGAAATAGAAACATTAATGATGAGAATCATTGGTCGGCTGCCTCCTGCATGACCCCTACTGGGGATAGAGCCTGCAACCCGGGCATGCGCCCTTGATCAGAATGGAACCTGGGATCCTCTTTCCACTGAGCTAAGCCAGCTAGGGCAAGAATTTCCTTCTTTTTAAAAACTGAAGACTATTCCACTCATGGACCACCTTTTCGTACCCATTCATCCGGGTTTTTTCTACATTTTGGCTGTTGAGAACAGTGCTGCAGTGAACATGGGAGTGCTTGTACCTTTTCGAGATACGCTTCCCATTGTTTTGGATGAACACTTAGACGTAGGCTTGCTGGGCCATAGGGTGGTTCTGTGTTTAAATGTTTGAGTAGCCTCCATACTGTTTTCCAGAGTGGCCACATCATTGTGCACAGGTTCCAACTCCCCCACATCCGCACCCACGCTTGCCGTTTTCCGTGTGTCTGTTTTTTGTAATGGCCATCCGGACAGGGCTG
>PVJC01018628.1:0-31141 GCA_004026665.1 Murina feae | reverse complement strand
CCGCACCCAGCCCTGGCCACGCTCAAAAAAGAGAACAACATGCAGGGGAGGGCAAGAGTCTGAGAGATCATCATAGAGGGGGTGCCTGCTCCAAGCCTCCACGGTGTGCCTGGGGCAGGCTCCCGGCAGGTAGACACACACAGGAGGACTGCTCCGAGCCTCAGATGCGGCTGGGGGCAGGTCCCAGTGGCCACACACACACACACACACACACACACACACACACACACACACAAAAGGCGCCTGGCAGACTGGGGCCATCCTAGGACATCCACTGAGGGGTCCCAGACTGTCAGAGGGCACAGGTCGGGCTGAGGGACTCCCTCCACCCCGAGTGCACAAATTTTTGTGCACCGGGCCCCTAGTTTTTTTATAATAATAAAAAAAACAGAAACTTACTGGTATTATGTGGGCTATTCATATAGTAGTGTACCAAAAAAAAGACTATATTTAATAGTACTAAACTACATTAGAATGAAAATACAGATTATACCAATATGGTCAATTTCCCATTAGATCCAAAACTGCCCATTAAATCGATTAGTCCTGGTAATGTGGAAAACATACAGAAAATTTCTGAGATTCAGGCCGTTTCTCTCCAGTAAGAGAATCAATATTGTTTCAAGGGTAGGAAAGCACTCAACAATTCTCTAACACTTCATGCCAAACAAAAACAAAAAAAAAAAAAAAAGAGGAAAAGAAAAGATGTAAAATATATCTTTGTCTAAGAGTACATAACCTTTCAAGGGCCACACAACAGGCTGTTTCATCATCCATCGCCTTTGCTTTGGCAGCTCTTGTGAATCTAGTAAGTGAAGCATGCTGTTTGCACTGGTGTGTCGGTAGGAGTGGTTTCCAGCTGATGTGTTTGATTGCTTTTCAGTATACCATTTAAACCCTGGAATTTTGTAGCTTTTAAAAAGCAACCTAGGATAGATTATGTCCTCCTCAGTAAGACTGCCAATTTCAGTCTTCTTGAGAGGATAGAGGTAAGAGATAGGGGTGAGAACCAAGGGAAACTATCAAAGGGATGTAGAAAGCAAAGACACAGAAATCTGAGTGGAAAACAGAGACCAGAGGGAAAATATTCTCGTCATACATCAACTGTTCTCAAAGTGGGTATGTTTTAAACTTCAAACTGTATATTGAATCTATACTCTTCCAGGAGCTCTGTTTCTGGCTGATGATATTTTTGTTCCACACTTCTGTTCCTGCTGAGTAAATTTTGCATTTTTATAAGGTCTGATTGTAAAATGAGTGACCTTAAATCCAATGTTACCAAGAGATTCCTGCTCATGGGTTTAGTCTGAATTTTAATAGTAATAAGATAGATCCACTCGACCACGTGTTTATACCTTTCTCCATTTCATTTTGCATCTTATTGATAAAATTGAATTGAATTGTCAAGATACACAGGAAATTACCTGGTAATCAGTTTCCTCTAGTCCTAAATAGTAACACCCCACATTTCGGGAACAGACTATTTTTCAGGCTAGGTGAAATATGTTTAAAGGCTTGAGGCAGTTCAGAAAATGTGGAATTATTTCTCCCTAAAGATCTCAGATAAAATATTTCAATACTTTTCATTGTTGACATGTCCTCTTAAATCTGCCCCTTATTTCTACAGAAAGTGCCACTTGTCACAGTGATGTAGTTGGTGAGATGCTAACCGTATTATAATTCAGAGGCTGAGGAAAATGCTTAATCAAAATAGTAAAAGAGGTACAGTGAATTAGGTGAAGTGTAAGGTAGGTAATGAAACAATTTAGGTCATTTTTGAGTGGTGGCCATAAATGCCAATCTCTTGTTACATATTGTTCTTTCTTTTGTTTGCTTGTTTATTTTCAGCAGTATATTGTTATTCAAGGATGTTTGTTGCAATTTGATGGCAGAAAAACATTGATCACATCCTGGTAGATTACTACTATGACACCCTTTATGAAAAATGGATGGATATTCTAGCACCTTCCTTTCCTCGGGTCTCAACAGATAAAATCTCATGTTACCCACTGTAAACTGAATGTTCTCTCTAGCTTTCTAAATTTAAAATCTTCATATGAAAAATCACTTTCTGACGATGTGTTAGTACTTCACACTTTTCCTAAGATACAGTTTATGTCTTTCACCATATTATGAGACTTTGACTATTTGTTTCTTTTTACATTTTATTCTTATTTCCAGTCACCTACAAAGCCTAATCGCTGTTCACATTCCAGAATATTTCCCAGATTCCCCTACATCTGTGTTCCTGAACATGGTATAACCTGCTTTCTCACCCTGGTAAATTTCTCTAATCACGCCTATAGGTTGGGCTCAAGTGTATCCTTCTACATAAAAAAAGCCCTCATATCTTTTATTTATCACTAGAGGGCTGGTGCATGAATTTGTGCACCAATGGGGTCCTTTGGCCTGGCCTGTGGAATTGGGCCAAAACATGGCTTTCCAACATTCCCTGAGGGTCCGAGAGGGCGCAGGCTATGCTGAGGGACCCGCCAGTGCACAATCAGGGTCGGGGAGGGATGCGGGAGGTTGGCCAGCTGGGGAGGGACTGCAGGAGGGCTCCAGGTTGTGTCTAGCCCATCTCACTCAGTCCCGATCGGCCATACACCAGCAACAAGCTAACCTCCAGGTCAGAGAGTCTGCCCCTTGGTGGTCAGTGTACGTCACAGTGAGCAGTTGAGCAGCCTTAGCATATCATTAGCATATTATGCTTTGATTGGTTGAATGGATGATCAGACGACCAGACACAGTATATTAGGTTTTTATTATATAGGATTTCTATTTGCTGTAACAATTACATTGTTTTCATGTGTTTCCAGTCTAGCATTGTGTTTCTTGACTACTCTTTACTGCCATCTTTTGTCATTAGCATAAATTGACTATGTTTGTGAGTAAATACTTGTCAAATTTGTTTTTTGTTCCATTGATGCATTTAATTGAACTTATAACAATACTGTATTTTATGACAAGTGCTTTTATCTGGTAGAATAAACTTTCCAACTTTGTTGTTCATTATGATATCCATGACTCTTCTTCGTTGGACCTTTGCATTTCTATACATTTTCAGAAACAGTGTTTCAATTTTCCTATACTATATTTTTATATTTTCTTTGGGATTACATTAAATTTCTAGATGAATTTGAATAAAAATTATGTCTTTGCAGTATTGTATCTTTTTCATCATTAAGGTAGAAAATCTATCTCTGTATTTGAAATCTCCATTATTCCATTTAATAAAACTGTATAAATTTAGTATAGTTGTCTGTAACTAGTTAGGCTTATTTTATGATTTTTTTAAATTTCTAGTATTTTTTTTTATTTCTAGCCATAGCTGATTCTATGATAGCCACATCAACTATATTTTATTTACTGTGGGTATGGTACAACTTTTCATTTAACAATGAAATGTTCAGTATTCTTACATTTAAAATTTGTTGCTGCCCTGGCTTGTTTGGCTTGGTGGATAGAGCATTGGGCTACAGACTGAAGGGTACTGGGTTCAATTTCGGTCAAGGGCACATGCCTGGATTGCGGGCTCTAACCCCAGCGGGGTGGGGGTGGGGCAGAAGGGGAGCAGGAGGCAGCCAATCAATGATTCTCTCTCATCATTGATGTTTCTATCTCTCTCTCTCTCCATTCCTCTCTGAAATCAATAAAAATATATTTAAATAAATAAATAAACAAACAAAATTTGTTGGTGATATCCAGAATATATATATATATATCCTCAAAAAACAACAAGTGCTGGCAAGAATGCGGGACTATTGGAGAGAATGCAGCCACTGTGGAAAACAGTATACAGTTTCTTCAAAAAATTAAAAATGGAACTGCCTTTATATCCAGTGATCTCACTTTTGGGAATATATCCAGAGAAACTCGAAATACTAATTTGAAAGAATATATGCACTCCTATGTTCATAACAGCGTTTTTTTACAATAGCCAAGATCTGAAAACAGCCCAAGTATCCATCAGTAAATGAGTGGGTAAAAAAAGCTGTGGTGCTTTTACACAGGGAATATTATGCAGCTGTAAAAAGGAAAAATCTTACCCCTAGCAACAGCGTGGAAGCACCTAGAGATTATTATGCTAACTGAAATAAGTAAGTCAGAGAAAGACAAATACCATATGCTCTCACTTATATGGAGAATCTAATGAACACAATGAACTGATAAACAAAATAGAAACAGAGGCATGGATACATGGAATAGACAGATAACTGTCAGAGGGGAGGGTGGTGGGGGAGCTGGATGAGAGAAGGTGAAGGGATTACACATACATACACATGTACACAGATAACACAGTGTGAAAGACAGCAGGGAAAAGGCTTTGGGGGGGTAGGAAAAGGGGGCCAAAAGATACTTTGCTTGGGGCAATAGACACACAATATAATATGCAGATGATGTTTTATTGAATTGTACAATTGAAATCTGTATGATTTGTGAATCAATGCCACCTTGAGAATGAAAAGAGAATGCACATAAGCACACTACGTTTAGTTTAGCCTATTGTGATCAGCTGAAGGGTGGGATGGGAGGAAGTTTTAAAACAGCAGAGTCCAACATTGCTGTAAAATTTTATTAAATACTAGAGGCCCGGTGCACAAAAATTTGAGCATTTGGGGGGGGGGGCAGTACCTCAGCCCGGCCTATGGTCTCTCGCAGTCTGGGACCCCTCAAGGGATGTCCACCTGCTGGTGCACCTGGCCAGCTTGGGTGAGGGGCTGAAGGCCATTTTCAGGCTGCCCACAGCTCCCATTGACCCAACATCCCAGCGAGGTGGCCTAGTCAGTCAGTTGCAATGGAAGCCTTCTATTTACTCTAGCTCCGTGGCTGCCGGCCTCCATGTTGACTGGATTAATTTGCATACAGTCCCTCTAATTGGCTTGGAGGTGTGGCTTGGCTGGTGGGCGTGGCTTGGGTGTCTTGGAGTGATGGCCAATTTGCATATTATTCTTTTATTAGATTAGATTCTTAATGCAGTACTCCACTATTTTTCTTCCACTATTTTCCTATCTAATGACTTTCATTGGTGATTAATGCTTTTTAAAAAATTAATTTATTTTTAATTATATTTATGTTGTTATGAAATCATCAGAGAAGATTTTGCTTAGGAAGACTGAAATATGTGACATGGTTTTGAATCTTCAGACCATATCTTTCATGCCATACCTCTAAGTATATAATACATTTTGACTAACTTTTAACATTTATTTATGGCTTGTGGATTTCCATCAACAGTGAATACTTAAAATAGGAGTTAAACTAAGCTTTGCCTTTGGGTTTTGATTTCTCTCAGAAGACTTTTACCTGTCAACAGCACCAAATGCAGACTGTCCCCTTGCCCTTCCCTGAGAGGGTGGTGGTGCTCTATAATCCTTCTAAATAGATACTTCTGAGTTTCTCAGTTTTCTCAAGGGTCTAAGTTTCTACTTCCATCAGAAACTGTAATATACTGCATGGAGGTAAATTGGAAGATATACTACAAATTCATGAACCTGAACTTGAGTTAGGCTTAATAGTTGGGGGTTTGACAGGATATTTCCTGATCAGTGGCAGTTGCCCAGGCTCTACCACCTGTGAAATTAAAACTCAACTGAGAAAACTTCATCAGAAGGCTAATTTGTAATTCTCTACAATGAATTCCTATTGTTATAATAATAAAAACAAACTTCCTTTGAAAAAGTTAATTATGGCCCTGCCAGCGTGGCTCAGTGTTGAGCCATGGACTTGTGAACCAGGAGGTCACAATTTGATTCTGGTCAGGGCACATCCACTGTTTTGGGCTCAGTCCCTAGGGTGGGACATTGAGGAGGTGGCTGATCAGTGGTTCTCTGTCATCACTGATGTTTCTGTCTCTCTATCCTCCCTTCCTCCCTAAAACCAATAAAAATATGTTATTTTTAAAAAGTTAATTATGGCACTAAGATGCAATATCTTGGATGGAGGAGTTATTATCTATATAAAGTTCTTTTTCCTTTCTCTTTAAATGTGACATAAAATCTCTTGTTTTCTGCATATTTTTAAATTTTCAGTCTTATCACTTCCAAACATTAGGCATTTCTGAATACTCTCTCCTTTATTGCACATTATCAGTATTTGAAACTTCTTAATTTCCTTTCCAATCTTTATTTTCTAGTAATCCTTTCCTGAGTTGAATATGTGCTTGCTCTCTGCAGAAGTGTGATGACACCCCAATATTTCCTCTGAACACAACTCCAGAATTTAAAAAACAAACAACCGTTACACTATATTTATGTGTGCACAGTGTTACTCTACCTTTTTCATTAATCTCTACATTTTTCACCCCCAGTAAGAGTTCAACTTTCGCTTAGCTCTGAGGAGCTGGTCCTGGTGCTTGCCACATTTCTTTCCCAGGTACCCAATAAAAAGTAATATGCTCTTAGCCCAGTGGATATCTAAATAACTTCACCTCCTCTTAGTTTTTGAACTACTGCAAATGCAAAACATATCCCTTTCTGCCTTTGTCTTTCTTATTCCATGAAGGAATGCCTCTTACACCTGAATTAATATGTTAGTCACTCAGCCCTAGATGAGAAACATGATCAAGTGGAACTGTCCCTAAGAAAACACATTCAATACTTTTTATTAGTTCAAAAGCTGCATGTTACCACCCCATCTAGGTTGAGGTATCATCTCATTTCAAAAATATTTCCTTATCGCCAATAAAACAAGATCCTCCTTGCTTCACTTCACCTAATAGGCATATAAGTACATTTATGAATTGTGATCTTGACTAATATCTAAGAACCATGACATCTAAAATTAAAAAAACATTCCTTCCAGATGGAATATTCTCTGTATATGAAACATTTGCTTGTGGGTTGAGAATATTACCACTAGAGGACCTTGTACATTGCATTTGAACTGACAATTTCTATTCTGTGTGGGAATAGAAATTAATTACTGCAGTTATACTTCCATTTATAGTGTCCTGAATGAATTTGCATCCATGAGTAAAAATTTTTCCTTTTTAAAAAATGCAGTAAAATGCTGGATGTGAAACTGATATAAAAAAATTTGAATCAAGATTCTGACTTCTTGATTTACATGTTTCTAACCAGCTAGCCACAAGGAAAATGGATAATCCAGTCCAGTTTAAAATAATATAAATGTAATTTAAAATGAATAAAATAAAAGCAATTCAAAATAATATATACTTCAAAATTTAGAATGTAGTATATTTAGAATTTTTAAATCAGTACTTAGAAGACTGAAATTTTAGAAACAAAGAAACTGATTTTCTATTAACAATTATTTATTCCTTTACATTAAGTATACAATATTATATATTCTGAAAAGCATATTTAAATTTCATTTTTAATTTCTCAATTTTTCTTTCCTTAACAAATGGAGTGTGTTAGTCACATTTACACAGAAAGATATAATCTATGTGGCAATAAATGAACAGTCATTTAAAAAAGACATTCACAGAAAAAAACCAAGATGGCGACATAGGTGAACACCAGAATTGCTGCTGGGCACAACTATTACAAAATCACAATGAAAAGAAAAAACAAACACCACCCAGACCCACAGGAAGGCTGGCTGAGTGGAAATTCTACAACTAGAAAGAGACTGAGACTCAGAGGAGGTGCGAAAATAAAGTGCAGAAGTACGGAGGCATGAGCAAAGGGGCTTGTGGAAAGGGCTCGTGGAAACAGCTGGAAGCATTTTGTACCATTTCGTGCCGGAGGGAGGCACAAGCTCCCAATGGCTCTGAACTCCAGTTCCAGGTGAGTTTCTGGGGACCCAGAATCATACGGGGAGGAGCTGGACTGTCTAGCACCGTCTGGCGCCGGGAAAAACTCCAGGGTGGCTTGAGACCCAGTGCCTCTTAGGGCAGGGCTAAGAGGCAGCCATAGCTGGTTGCTCCACCCTGTAGACTCCCTGAGACCCCGCCCCACCCAAGCTACTTGCAGAGGCTTTTGCATATAAAAGGCTGAGAAGCCCTAGGCAAAAGCTAAGACAGCACCTCCTTGGAGATACAAGAGCCAGTGTACTTGGTCAGAGTGGGACCACCCAGTCTACAACTCCTCTGACTCATAAGGGACGCACTCAGGGGACACTCTTAGTGGGCACCAAAGCCCCACTGAAGCAAGTCTTGCCCCATAAGAGTGTCTCCAGCATAGAAGTTCTCCCACCACAGACACAGCTGATTAAAGGCACTCTGTCAGTGCAGGGAAGCAGCCAAAATGTGGAGACAAAGAAACAGGTCACAAATGACAGAAATGGAGGAAAGCAAACGACTGGATATAGAGTTCAAAACCATTGTTATAAGGTTTTTCAAGAATTTTCTAGAGACTGCTGATAAATTTAGTGAGACCCTCGAGGATATGAAAAAGGACCAGCTAGAAATTAAGCATACACTGACTGAAATAAAGAATAATATACAGAGATCCAGTAGCAGACTAGAGGATTGCAAGAATCAAGTCAAAGATATGAAATGTGAAGAAGCAAAAAAAAAAAAAAACCCAATTGGAAAAGCCAAAAGAAAAAAGAATCCAAAAATATGAAGACAGTGTAAGGAGTCTCTGGGACAACTTCAAGCATACCAACATCAGAATTATAGGGGTGCCAGAAGAAGAGAGAAAGCAAGATATTAAAAACCTATTTGAAGAAATAATGACAGAAAACTTCCCCTACCTGGTGAAAGAAATGGACTTACAAGTCCATGAAGTGCAGAGAATCCCAAACAAAAGGAACCCAAGAAGGACCACACCAAGACACATCATAATTAAAATGCCAAGAGCAAAAGACAAGGAGAGAATCTTAAAAGCAGCAAGAAAAAAGCAGTTAGTTACCTACAAGCGGGCACCCATATGACTGTCAGCTGATTTCTCAACAGAAACTTTGCAGGCCAGAAAGGAGTGGCAAGAAATATTCAAAGTGATGAACAGCAAGAACCTACAGCCAAGATTACTTTACCCAGCAAAGCTATCATTCAGAATTGAAGGTCAGATAAAGAGCTTCACAGACAAAAAAAAAAAAAGCTAAAGGAGTTCATCACCACCCAACCAGTTTTATCTGAAATGCTGAAAGGTATCCTTTGAGAATAGGAAGAAGAAAAAGTAAAGATAAAAATTATGAACAACAAATACATATCTATCAACAAGTGAATCTAAAAATCAAGTGAATAAAAAATCTGATGAACAGAATTAACTGGTGAATACAATAGTATCAGAGACATAGAAAGGGATTGGACTGACAATTTTGGGGGGGGGAGAAGGGTGTTGGGGGTGCGGGAAGAGACTGGACAATAATCGTACACCTATGGATGAAGACAGCGGGGAGGGTAAGGACAGATGGTGGGGTGGGAACTGGGAGGAGGGGTGCTATGGGGGGAAAAAAGAGAAACAACTGTAATAATATGAAAAATAAAGGGAAAAAATAAAATAAATAAAAAAGATATTCACTAGGGCTGACTCATGACAATTTACCACCAATTTTAGTTCTTGTTCTCTTTTCATTTTGGTATTGTGATATACTATCTAGAAATATGGCCTATCTAGAATCCAAATATTAGTAATACTAGAAATCCAAATATTAGTAGTTTATCCTTCATACACTCCTCTGACTTTAGTCGATGGTAGACTATTGGTACATATTGTATCTTAATGTATGTACAGATTGAAAAAAAAGTACTTAAGAGAAATAGACTTTTATTTACTGAGAATGTTGGCTTAATTTACACCTAAGGTTTAGCCTATTTGGTGGAAGGTGTGTCGCTGGATTTTATCTAAGGAGTAACTGGTGAAACACGAGCTTATTGACACCGTGTATATACTTATTCAAGTGAAGCACAGATTGCATCCTTGGTAGCTGCCTGGCTGGTTGCCCTTACTCAGCATTGCTGCCCTAGCGCTGCCCTCCCTGCCTGGCTTCAGGCAAGACCACTTCATATTAATAGCTCAACAATTCTACAAATTCCTATTTGATTTTCCGCTTCATGAGCCCAGCTAGCTTTTATAAGTTAAAATAAATCATTTTACGTAAATTAACAGCAGTCCTGACTATCTGTTTGTGATTTTTACCCTTGAATCCCACTACACCACATAAATTGGAGAAGACTCACTTACTCTAGGGGAGACAGGGAAGGAAATCACTTGCTCCAAGTAAAACCATTTCTGATCAAAGCCCAAGGGTGATGAGGCTGGCCATACTTGGAGAGATGATTTAATTTACTTTTTTTTTAGGATTTCTGAATACTTTGTTTGCATCATTAAATGCATTGAAGACATAAATGTATGTATACCTCCTGTGTGGAGATACTTGCATTGGGAAGGAGATAACTTGATAAAAGACTCTTAAATAAAAAGGAGGCAGAATTTAATGGTTTTGAAATTCCAACCACTCCAAAGCACAAGTTAAACTAAAATTAATGAATGGCTTCAAAGCAAAGGTAAAATATAGATTCCTATCAGGACAATATGGTCTGAAAGAAAGCTGACTGTGGCTATAATTCCTTTTTTAAGATTTCAGAGTAATAGTAAGTAAAGGTGGTGTCTCAGAATACCATTCAGCCACATGAAAGGCCAGTGAAGGAGGACGATGTGCCTCACAAATCACCTCAAAGCAACAAGCTTGAGAAAGGTGTATCTTAAAGAGCTTTGTGGGTGTGGCTTTTGCATTATGGAGGGAAGTCCAAGAAGATGTTTAGGAATCTCAGGGAGTCCTTAAAAGTGCCATATTTTTCCAGAAATATTTCCAGCTTGGCCTGAGTGGAAACAGAGTCTGTGTGAAATGAAGGCAGGCCCTTGGGCCTGTGAGTCTGCATGCAGGCAGTTCATGAGGCCAGGAGCTCCTCTCTTTAGTGCTACAGGTTCATATTCAGAGGAGGTGTTCTTACTGTACGATCTAATTAAAGAACCGGACAGAGGAGACTTACTCACACTGGAAGGAATGTGAGTCATCAGAGAAGGAGAATGATGGGAGGTGATTTCTAACATGGCCTCAATGATCCTTGCCTCCTGGTCATCTTGCCATTATCTTATTTCATCCCATAGAAAGTGGACTGAACTTCCTTACTTACTTTTATCAAATAGAATAAGGCATGAATGATGTGTTTTACAATTAAGATTAGATCTAAAACAAACAAACAAACAAACTGTGGCTGCAGTTTTGGGAATTCTCTTTTGCTTTATTTTGAATTGCTTGTCCTGATATAAGCCAGTTTCCATATCACCTTCATCCCTGTGGAGATGCAGATGTGAAGGACTGAGACCTAACAACTACATTATGATTTTGGAGATGGATCTCATTACCAACCCCCAGTTAAATCTTTAAATGAGAGCACATGCAACCTTGGTCAACAGCTTGACTGCAACCTCATGAAAACATTAATCTCAGGCACTCAGCTATGCCAGACCTGAATTCCCCACCCGAAGAAATTGTGAGAAAATAAAAGTCTGTTATTTTCAGCCCCTAAGGTTTGGGCAATTTTATTATCCACCAATAAATAAATAACCTATCCTCTAACTCATTTTTTTCAATTATTTGTTCTTAATAATAATTGCACTCCCATACACACAGACACACTGAGAATACACTCATTGGAAGAGTAGATCCTGAGTTATCAATAATCATAATATTTTATACCATCAGTTCTCATGATTGAGGACTGAGACTCCAGTTGATTGAATCCTATCATCTTCATTTATCATCACAGAATACATCTCATATGTCACACAAAATGAATTAGTGAGGAATGAACAAACAAAACTGCAAAAAATGGCTCCATATCTGACCTGTGAGATATATACATTTAAATGTGACTATTTAAAATGAGTATTTAAAATGTGACTAGCACAAATTGAGATTGGCTATATGCTTGAAATACACAGCAAATTTTGAAGACTTTTACCAAAATCATAATGTAAACTATCTTGTTAATAATGTATTATATTTATTTTATGTTGAAATAATATTTTATATAAATTATGTTAAATAAAATACAGTATAAAATTAATTTGCATGCTTATATTTTTATATTTTAAAATGGGGTCCCTGGCTGGTTAAAGCATCATCCCAATAGCTTAAGTTTCAGGCTGGATCCAAAGTCAGGGCACATACGAGATACAAATAATGAATGTATATATAGGAACAACAAATTGATTTTTTTTTTTTTGCTCTTTTTCTCTCCCTTCCACTCTCTCTCTAAAATCAATAAAATGTGGAAAGTATAGTATTTTACATTATAAATGTGGTTTAAATAGCCAATTCTTTCTTATATAAAGACTAAGGGTCAGGTGCACAAAAATTTGTGCACTTAGGGAGGGGCCCTCAACCCAGCCTGTGCTCTCGCATCTGGGACCCCTCAGGGGATGTCCACCTGCTGGCATGCCTGGTCAGCCTGGTGAGTGGCTGCGGGCCATTTTCAGGCTGCCCACAGTCCCTTCAGGGTCCGGGTCCCTACTGGGGTACCTGGCCAGCCTGGGTGAGGGGCTGAGGGCCATTTTCAGGCTGCCCACAGCTCCCATTGATCCAACATCTCAGCAAGACTGGCTGGAATCAGGTTTCTGGGGTTTATTTATCTTCTATAATTGAAACTTTGTTGCCTTGAGTGGAGGCCTAGGCAGGCAAGAAGCCTCCTGTTTGCTTCAGCTCTGTGGCTTCTATAATTGAAACACTGTTGCCTTGAGCAGAGGCCCAGCTGGCCTAATGGAAGCCTCCTGTTTGCTCTAGTTCTGTGGCTGCCAGCCGCCATCTTGGCTGGGTTAATTTGCATATAGCTGCTCTGATTGACTGGGGCGTGGCTTAGCTGGTGGGAGTGGCTTAGGTGTCTCAGAGTGATGGTTAATTTGCATATTACTCTTTTATTAGATTAGATTATGTTTCTAAATTATCTTTGCAATGTAGATGCTAAATTTAATTAAATGTCCTCACTTTTTGTGTTCTGTCTTTCAAAAAGTATTTATAGGCTGTCAAACATAGAACACTGGTAAAATAATTAATTGAACAAAATTACAGGTTATATACAAAGTCAATAATATATATTAAATTCATTTTTAGTTACACATTCAAATAATATATTCAATGTTTCTTCTCAACCTCTAAATAACTTTTTCTTGGAAGGAAATATAAAATATAAGCTTCAATTATTAACCTGAAAAGAACTAAAATACAATTTTCACTGTGTTTAAAATGTATGTACTTTGTGTATTTGGATATAATAGGAATATTGTAATTCAGTAAGTGCAATTATTCAAGTTACAGAATTGAAGAAAAATCTTGGAAAATGTTCTAGTTAAATATATTTTGGATGATATAAACTGAAATTCTCTCAAGCTTCTACAGACAAAAGAAAGTTAACTTATATACAGATATAAGCTGACCTTGGACTTTGAAGTACAAATTTTATATATATGCTGGAGGTCTGGTGCACAAGACTTATGCACTGTGGGGGAGAGGTCCCCTCAGCCCAACCTGTGCCATCTTGCAGTCTGGGAACCTTCTGGTGATGTCTGACTGATGGCTTAGGCCCGGCAATCAGACATCCTCAGTGCTGCCACAGAAGTGGGAGAGGCTCCCACCACCGCCACTGAACTCGCCAGTTGTGAGCCCAGCTTCTGAATTTTTGGGCTCCTTGCTGAGAGGCACTCCCCTTATGGGAGTGCACTGACCACCAGGGGGCATTTTCTGCATTGAGTGTCTGCCTCCTGGTGGTCAGTGCATGTCATAGCAACCAGTCACTCTGCTGTTTGGTCTATTTGCATATTACCCTTTTATTATATAGGACTAGGAGCACAGTGCATGAAATTCATGCACTGGTGGGGGGAGACTGGTGAGTGCACACAGCCCGGCGGGGGCCGCCACTGACCGGACACACCCAGTGCGAAGCGCCTGCCCCCAGCCTGGCCCGAGGGTGGACGCTTTACGCTGGGTGGCTGATGAGCACAAATGGCCCAGTGGCAGTGGATACGGCTGGGGTGAGGGGACTGGGCACTGCCATCTTGTGGCTAGGGGCACAGCCATCTTTGTCTCGGAGTGATGGTTAATTTGCATATTACTCTTTTATTAGATAGGATAAGATAACCATGGACTTTGAAGTACAAGTCTCAGAGACTAGAGCTAGAAAGTCAGAAACTTGGAGACTTTGTCTTTGAAGGTTTACACTGATTCTCTTATCTTAATTCTCTACCAATTTTGTATATTGCCCAATAATGCACCATATTTTTCCATGTGTAAAATGCCCCCATGTATAAGATGCCCCCCACTTTTCCAACGCAAAATTAAGAAGTCAATATTTTAAACATAAAACAGAACACATTTTTATTTAGTAATTATGGCAGATAGTGTTTACATGCCAGTACTATGATATTACACAGCATGTCACTTTATGCATCGCTGCTCTCTTCTTCATCCCTATTAGTTCCAGGCATATTGATTTCTTCACCTTCTATTGCATCACTGCTGTCTTCTGAGTCACTGTCTATATTTGTGAGATCATCCTCATAAACTGGCAGCATTTTTTGAGCTAACTTTGTGTTCTTATGGCCAACCGTTCTCTCCGCATGAAATTGAAGCACCATTTTGCCTTTCCTGTAAAATCAACAATATGCATTTCACTTGCAAACATTCTTGCCTGACTTGAATAAGCTTGGCTGACACACATAAGTCACTCCGGTGCTGCTCCATAATCTTAAGCCTTGGCTCCAAATTTGCCCATTTTGCTAGTTTCCTTTTAAGGCCTTCGTCTTTTTAGCATCTTAAGGAGTTCTTTCTGCTTCCTCCACTGTCTGATCATACACCCAGGGGGAGGAGGTCCAAATGGTCTCTCTGCAACTCTATTTCCATGCTCTTTTACATAGTTGATTACATTCATTTTGAATTTTGAAGAGTAAGAAGACAATTGCTTATCAGTATTTATCTTATTTTTTGACATCTTTCTGGGTACAGAATGCACTGGTTCCTGTTGCATCTGCACACTCCCCACCTCCACCTCCAAACACGGCATCAGTTAACATCCGTAACAATAAAGCTCATGATTGGAGGAAGCTTGTTTGACAAGGTATGGGCAGCTACACACCTGCTCGGCTGACTTCAGTGTATAAGATGCCCCTCGATTTTCAGTCTAACCATTTTAGAAAAAACCAGTGACCTACACATGGAAAAATATGATATTTTGTCATGGCTTTATATCACCAAATGCCTTCAATAGTCATTATCTACTACCAGTCATTTCTGTTTCAGTACAAATATTGAAGAATGAAAAATAGGTTTTGACTACCCTAACAGTCACCTTTTGATGTTGATTCCAATGCCCATCACTGGTTGTATCAGGTGGGCTGGAAACATAGACTTGGCCACATACCTCTAGTTCTACTTGGATAATTTCTTTCCACCCGATCCATTCCTAAAATTTGAAAGATTGCCTCTCATCAGGAATCACACAAAGCAACAGATTCATTTCTGAGCCAGAAAGAACTGAAAGACACATCTAGCCTCTGAATTCAAAGTAAGATTTAAAAAGCCCGTTATTTCTTACATAAGGACCAACTGCAGCTTTCCTTCCTGCGCCCTTTTATATTTAAATTCTTAAATAATTTTAGAATTATAGAGAATTATGAAAATAAAGTTTTAGAAAATGTCAAAATGCTTCCTTTTTTGTTTAAGGAAAGTATTGTAAAAATTCTAATTCCTTTCTCCACCCACGTATATCTCTTTTAGTCTATCTAAGGAGAGAAAACCTTATTAACAGCCACATGAACATATTTTCAGCTTTTGTTTATGGTCATGCACACATACACACACTCTAAGTAATATTAAATTATGCTCTATATATTTTATGAAATATTCAGAGAACTGCATCACGTTTTTCATTGTTGCTGAATAAGGTAGTGATGAATATGATACCATTGTAACTAGCTAGCTATTAATAACAGGAAAGGAGCAAAGGAGAGGCCAGACATTATAGGCATGTCATTTGGGCAGTTTCACCAGGAAGCTGCAACTTTGCACCCTGGGAACCACCAGCTTATTGCCTGCAAAGCTCTAGCGGAAGGGATCCACAAAAGGAAGACGGATGCATGCCAAGTAAAGCTGGATGCAGGAAAGGTACTTTCCTGTCAGTCACACCTGGGAACAGATATCTTTGGCCAAAATACATGAGTGCAAACATGTGGGAATAGGTAATTTCCTACAGGGGTGGGGGATGTCTGGCCCACAGGCCATAGACGGTCCATGAAATCACTGGTCTTGCCCTGCCAGGCATTAGGGGTGAATTAATTCAAAGTTTGACCAAATATAATTTTTACGTTGATAATTTTGTATGGCCCACAGCTGATGTTATAAATATCTAAATAGCCCTGGGCAGTAAAAAGATTCCCCACCCTACAGGAGTTCTCTCTCCTTTGTGCTCTTAGCTAGCTCTTGGCTTCCTTGTATTCACCCATTTCCTCCATAGTTATGTGGACCTGTGGATCCCACATGCAATGGACTGCTGGACTACAGCACAGAAAGACAAATTAAGCTAGCCTGTTGCTGTATTGGACTATGTAGACATAAGAAGGAAATTCCGGATCAAAACTCTGCTTTTATCCCTGCTAAAGGCAAAATAAGACTTCGTCCTTGGCAGGACTGAGGGAAATGAAACTTGGAAACTCCAGGTTTGATTCCATAGAAATAACACTTTCTATAATATTGCATTTCCCCCATGCAAGTCTCAGAAAATTCTTTTTCTTCAGAAATCTCAAGAACTCCACTCCCATGGGCAACAGCTAGGAACAAGGCAATCTCTCCATGTGTAACAGATATAAATTATTTTATTTAGCTTATACTCTAGACAGGGATATTTTAGTTGTTTTACTATTTTTTATTGAAACAAGTCATAAAATTATATGCATGTATATTTGTACATGCATATTTATCCTTTAAAATTATTGTTTTCTTATAATAATTTTCTGAAAGTAGAGAGCAGAATTGTGGATAATTCATATGTTTAATATTGGATAAATCACACATTTCATATTGACAGAGAAACTCAATCTAAATGTATAAATTTGTACACCAACCAACAGTGAACTGTGAATAGGGGCCACTCCCCAATATTTTCTCAAACAGTAAAAATTGTAATTTTTACATTTTACAAACATTGTAGGCAACTATGGTATTTCATTGATTTGAGTTCCTAATAGTAGTGCAGTTTATTTATTTTCTTAAGGAGTCTTATCTATAATTATTTGAAGAAATGCTCATGCCAATCTTTCCACTAGATTATTTATTTTTATTTATTGATGTACAGAACCTCCTGTCTCTTAAAAATTGGACATTTTTAATGTTATTTGTCATTTGCATTATTAATGTTAATTATTTTTCCCTACAGATAATTCAAGAATGATTTTATATGTAGTTAGTAAAATTTTGATAATTAACTTCTTAGCCACTTATTATTTTGTTAGGAAGCTTAGTATTGGCATTTGTATTTTCTAGAATAATTTTCATGATTTTGTAATTATCATTGCTTTCGAGGTTACATAATAAATTTTGCTGTTGTTTTATTGATTGATTTTTGGAAACCTTTATATTTTTTTCTCTTGTTGAGACACCTTGGGCATAATCAGTTTTTTAAAAGCATTCATTTCATTTAGAATTTCCAATTTTGAGACCAAATATTTTACATTTATTTATAAATCACCCCACTATGCAAAAATGTCAAATAAAACCACAGAGCTGCTGGCAACAATAAGGTTGAGGCAGAATACAAAACAAAATGATTTTTAACTTAAAAAAATGTTACGCATATTACTAATGTTATCATTGCATTACTTTGATATTGGTTTAGCTATTTTCACAAACATCAACTTAATGATGCCTTAAAGTTAGCCTATTTCATGCTTTAAAAGCTGGAATGCAGGAGGTAGAGTTTTTAAGGAGCAAGGACTCAGGAGAACTCGTTGGTACCTAGTTACTGAGGGATCCCTTCTCCTCCCTCACACAGTTCTGTCATCCCTTACAATGCCATATAGTAGATGTTCACAGTGTATGCCTGTGTGCCTATTCTGTATATTCTTACGATTCTCAATTCTGGCAGGTGCATTTGTTACATTAATTCAATGTTTACATGGATGAAATCATGCATAAACACACTGTACTATTCTCAAATTGTTCCCTAATATATCAATTGCCTTGGAACAAATTAACAATTTCAAAAGAAGCATTATAAAGAAACTTGCTGTATTTTTTCTGCATTAGGTATATAGGATGCACAAAGGCATATTTTTGTTGCCAACTTGCTTATTATTATCAGAACATGAAAAAATACAGCAAAAGTAAGATTTGGAGTAAAGAAGTATGTGGTAGGAATTTTCAGTGCTCATGGTCTGTCAATGAGAAACAATTAGCACACTTACGCAGGATTTCAATAATAATGAGCTTATTTATGCTAAAGGCATGAATTTATGAGGAAACAACCAAAAGCACAATTAATATTATCATAGGAAGTTTCTGGTATTAGAGCTTTGAGTTCATTGGTAAAAAAACTAAAATGATTGACAAGGATAAGCTAGCAAGACAGAAAAGTTATTTCCTGTCTCTCCCTTGTCTTTGATAATACTAAATTGTGCACTGATCTATAACTGTAATGAACAAAGTGGTTCATTTAAAAAAAGTAATAATTTCAAAATATCATTTTTATCCAGTAAATACTACCACACAAGGCCATGGAAGTAAATATACTTTTAGTTTTCAAGATATACCTGTGTTTCCCTAAAAAATTACAAACAATGTTGCAGAGAACTTTATATTTTAAATTTTGTGTGCTTATTGGAAAAGTGGTACAACTGATCATTCTGGAGCTGGCATAATTCAGTTTTAAATATGCTAAATATGAAGTTGAATAAAAACCTATGATGAGGCAAAACAACAATAAAGCCCACTGCATGGGAGAACATATTTGCCAATGTTATCACCGATAAAGGTTTAATCTCCAAAATTTATAGGGAACTCAAACAACTTAAGAAAAGGAAGATAAACAATCCAATCAAAAAATGGGCAAAGTACCTAAATAAATACTTTTATAAAGAGGACATTCAGAAAGCCAAGAGACATATAAAAACATGCTCAAAGTCACTAATCATCCGAGAGATGCAAATCAAAACAACAATGCGGTATAATCTCACACCTGTAGGAATGGCTATTATCAACAAATCAACAGATGACAAGTGCTGGAGAGGATGCGGAGAAAAAGGAACCCTTCTGCACTGCTGGTGGGAATGCAGACTGGTGCAGCCACTGTGGAGAACAGTATGGCATTTCCTCTAAAATAGAACTGCCATTTGACCCAATGATTCCACTTCTAGGAATATATCCCAAGAAACCATCAACAAAACAAGAAAGCCCACTCCATGGGAGAATATATTTACCAATGTTATCTCTGATATGGGTTCAATCTCCAAAATTTATAGGGAACTCATACATCTTAACAAAAAGAAAAAAGCAATCCAATTAAAAAGTGGAAGGGGGAGGGTAAGAGATCAATCAAATGACTTGTCTACTAGTACATGTATATAAGCATAATCAATGGACACAGACATTAGGGAGGCAAGGACATGTGCTTGCGGGTGGGAGTGGCTGGACAGAAGTCAATGGGGAAAAAAAGAGGCCTATGTAATACTTTCAACAATAAAGAATTTAAATTAAGTAAAAAGATGTATCTTGAGTTCTTTTAGGGAAATTCAAATGGGTTGCAAACATAACGTATAATTGAAATACTGAGGATTTTTTTCTTTTTATATATATTTTTTGCTATAATGTCAAAGACATGAATTGACACCACTTCCCCCCCCCCGTTCTTCTGAGATATAAGTGACAAAAAAATGTAAATGTGATTATTTGATATATGTATATATTGTATAGCAAAGTGAGCCATTAACAAAATGGAAACACAACCCATTGAGTGGGAAAAATAATTGATGTGCATTTTTTAAAAGGATTTATGCTATTATCTCTCAGAAATGTGTGGACATTTTTAGCTGTTGTTTCCAATTTAAATATATTTATCTAGGTAATAAGATTTCCTTGTAGTGGACTTTACTCATGTATTGTTAATTAAACCTAGATTTGCTGATTTCATTTACAAATGAATACATAGCCACATAAAGAGCAGTGTGTGTTTTTGTTGTTGTTGTTAGCAAACTACTTCTTTATTTGTCTCAAAATTTTCTTCAGAAGATGGAGTTATATAAGAAGAATGTTTTTTAATTACATATAATATTTTGTTTTAGTTTATCAACTGACATAATAAATGCCTGAAAAATAAAACTATTTGTCTTCTTTCTTGCTAAAATGAAATAGAATCATATTGCTTTTTTGGTACAGAACCAGATTCAATAGTGTTCGCTTTATAAAGGTTTCAACTTAAAAATAAATTCAAACAAAGAAATAGGATTTCCCGAGAAAGCACTTTAATTCATGAGATAAATGCTCATATGTTCTTTGATAATCAGCATAATTCAGACTATCTCTCCTTTACAGGGCTAAAAATTGTGTTGAGAGCAATATCTCACAAATGGAAATTTGGATAAATGCCTATTTTAAACCCAGCCAATATCTTGTATTTTAGAGGATATATGTCTTCGGTGACTGTTGGCTATTTTCTTCCTGTAAGTTTGCATTCAGGTATGACCTTATTGATGTATTTTAGGCATGTTGAAATATTGATCTTTTTATGTATGATTTTAATGGAACTTGCAATGCTCTTTTACCTATTTCTAATTAGTAATGATTTTTTTCCCTGAAATTTACACAAAACAGTGGCTAAATGACTACTTGCTATTTCTCTGAAGGGATAACTTTGCTGAATAAATGGGGGGCAGGGAAATCTACCTCCCCTACCGCAGTGAAAATGTGTTCTTTTAGATTTAAATATTTACTTACTAGGCAGGTTTTATAAGATTGTGAAGTTGTGTAAAGCCAAATGCCTCAGAGAACTAGACAGCTAGGAATTTCTCAGATTTGATTTATATTGGGATATAAGCACAGACTATATATTGAATTCTCTGAAAGCCATGATGTAGCTCAGATGAAGAATATGTTACTCCTGTTTTTCTCCCCGGAGTCAACCTCTATTGAAATTTCAACAAGATGTTCTACCAGCCTCTATATAGAACTTGGCAGGAGTTAAGCTCGCAGCGGCAGCCACTGAAGTCATTTCTCTTTGACGGAATCCATAAAGCCAAACACTGTAATAACTTCTCTGATAGAATTTTAGTGGTGAAGCTCTTTGTCTTGTTACCATTGCCATTCACACTCAAGCTGGGCCTTCACCTGCAGGGAATGACTACGATGCCCTGTGGTCTCCGTTTCCACCTGTGACCCCTGATCAACTGGAAAGTGGCAATTTTTCTTCAAAATGAATTTGATGCTGGGCAAAGTATGCTGTCAGAGAGAGTTCTCATACTCTAGGGACTTCTCTGAGTTGCCGCAGTGGCCATCTAAAGTAACAAGAGGCAAACTCCTAAGCTCCTGAATACTTTCTTTCCCTCTAACCTTTAACATCAACAATTGGAAAGGAACGTCTATAGTGGCCGCCTACAGCTTCAGGCCAAGTACTCTGCATTTTCATCCTACTTCAAGCTGAATCATGCTAAGAAAGAGTGATGAGAAGGAAAAAAAAATGATGAGCATCTATACTAATAATAGCCTAGGTGGTCATCACACCCTCAGGCTGTGATGCCCTCACGCTGTCACAATCCATCACCAGGGTAGGTGGGGCTTGACGCTGTGTGTGCGGCACAGGGGACGGTCCTGGCTGCTGCTCGGTGCAGCTCAGCCGGGTTCCTGCAGCCCTGTGCATGCTGCAGAGGTGGGACCCCCGGTTTTGGCGTACCTCTTTGGGTCAATCCATCCAGGAGCCCTGGATGTGTGGATGGGACCTACCTCTTTGGGGTGATTGATTGTGGGGCTCCTGCACTGTGAGAGGGCACAGGCCAGGCTGGGGAACCCCCACATACACACTGAGTGCATGAATTTTGTGCACCCGGCCACTAGTAATTAAAATAATACTAAGGGTTCAGTGCATAAAAATTTGTGCACTCGGGGGGGGGGGGGGGGGGGTTCCATCAGCCCAGCCTGTGCCCTCTTGCAGTCTGGGACCTCTCGGGGGATGTCCACCTGCTGGTGTTCCTGGCCAGCCTGGGTGAGGGGCTGATGGCTGTCTGCAGGCTGGCCAAGCCCCCCAGTGGGGACCCTCACCCCATTGGGGTGTGGCCAGCCTAGGTGAGGGGCTAAGGGCTGTTTTCAATCTGCCCACAGTCCCTTCAGGGTTCAGGTCCCTACTGGGTGTCTGGCCAGCCTGGGTGAGGGGCTGAGGGCCGTTTTCAGCATGCCTACAGCTCCCATTGACCCAACGTCCTAGTGAGGCTGGCTGGAATCAGGTTTCTGGGGTTTATTTATCTTCTATAATTGAAATTTTTTTGCCTTGAGCGGAGACCTAGTCAGGCAACGAAGCTTCCTGTTTGCTTCAGCTCCATGGCTTCTATAAATGAAACATTGTTGCCTTGAGTAGAGGCCCACTGGCCTAGTCAGGCAGTTGCAAAGGAAGTCTATTGTTTGCTCTAGTTCTGTGGCTGCTGGCCGCCATCTTGGCTGGACTAATTTGCATATGGCTGCTCTGATTGGCCGGTGGGCATGGCTTGGCTGGTGGGCGTGGCTTGGATGGTGGGTGTGGCTTAGGTGTCTCAGAGTGATGGTTAATTTGCATATTACTCTTATTATATTAGATTGATAAAAATAATAATGATGAAAATCTCTCTCACTGTACAATCATTTCTATACCCCTATTTCATGACCTCCAATCACTCTCCCCCTCAAAATGCCCCATATTTTGATATTAATATCCCACTCCACCCTTCTAATTTTTATTGTTTTACATGTTATATTTTTGTCTATCTAGATATTTTTCAACGACCTGTGCTTTTATATTAAACTGCATCTCTTGTAAGTAGCATACAGTTGGGCCTCGCTCTTTTTTTTTATTCTGATACTACCTATTAGTTCAAGTGTATAATCTAGTAACATTTAATGTAATTATTTATATATTTGAATTTAAGTATGCTTTTTTACCTTTTTTGTGTGAGTTTGTTTTCTCAATTTTCATTATTCTATAGTTTTTTTTCTATGTCAACATGGATTTTATTTGAACATATTTTTAAATTCCTTTTAATTATTGTATTAGCTTTGTAGTTACACTTCTTTGCACTATTTTTAGTGTTAGCACTAAAGTTTGTATCATGCACTCGTAACTCATGATAATATTATACAATTATTGTTATAAATAAAAAACTTTTTCTCTAAAAAATGTGAGAAATATTGTATGGTGAAATAATTTTGGGTTGCATCATATTGACTCATATTTTTAAATGAATATGAAAATTTGTTATAATTAGAAAACAAGTAATTAGTGTGAGTTTAACATTTTAAAAATATAGTTAAGAAATATAGTTAAGATAGAAATTGATTACCAGGTCAAAATTGTTACAATGTAAGTTAGGGTAACAATAGTGTTTTCAAAAAATTATATTCTTGATTTGGGATATTTTACTTAACAATATTTAAATTATCTTAATTATTTTTTAACTTTTATGAATATTTTATTCATAATAGTTATTCCCACAATAATGGATCATGATTTTTTAATATCACACAATTTAATAAAATTGAATCTACCAATTATCCTTTTGAAAGTTACTCATTGATAAAGTGATTTTGTATACCTTATCTATATAAATAAAAATGTAAATGTTCATTTGTTCAAAATCTCAAATCTCCAAAAGTTCTTCAACGATGGCTTTGAAATTTTGACATAATGTTGCGTTCAAATACGCGCTTGTTTTTTCCCACATGTGACAGGTAAAAAGATGCTTTTTTTGAAAAACAGTACCATCTGTTGAATGTAAAAGCAACCCATGCTACAAACTTAACATTATTCAGTCTAACGTTCAAAGCCAGGCCGTCACATACAAGTCCGTCGACACTGTTGTGGAAGCAGATGAAGACGTTAATTATCCAACAGAATTTTGAAATTCACTCGATCTGCCAAGGATGCCACTGTACATACTGCAATTGAAAATCAGCGTGCCAATTATCATGTTGCGAAATATCAACCAGCATGGGCCTGGGCCTCAAGCGGGAGCTAGGCTGGGGCTTGGGTGTGGGTGGCCGCCATGGTCACCACTATGCCGGCAGACGAGGGCTCATGGGGAGCTTGGCAGGTGAGGGCGGGGGAGTTTCCTCGGCTCTTTTTCCTCAGGATTTCTGGCAGCTTGGCAAGGGTCCCTGCGGGCGGGAGTCAGGAGTAGCCGGGCCACTTTGAGCACGGGGCGTGGGGTACAGGGCATGGGCTGCCGGTGGGTAGGGGGGATGCAGGCCAGCGCTGGGGGTCCCAGGCTGCATGTGTGCGAGGTCAGACCAGTAGGGCAGGGCAGGGGCGGCAGCGTGCCTGGGGCAGTCACCCCAGGGGGCCCATTGTATACCCACAAGCATTGTGCAATTAAACATATTAGAAACCTGCTCTTTCTCTTTTCTTTCTTTTCCATTTAATCAGACTGAGCCACAGAAACATGTGGCTGGGTACAACTAGTTATACAATAAAAAATCCTGTTAGTTTTAAACATCTGAAGTTAAAATTAAAATATATGTTAATCAAATATTTAATAAAACTAGAGGCCCAGTGCACAAAAATTTGTGCACTCAGGGGGATTCCTCAACCCGGCCTGTGCCCTCTCACAGCCTGGAACCCTTCAGGGGATGTCTACCTGCTGGCTTAGGCCCATTTCCCAGGCGATCAGGCCTAAGCTGACAATCAGACATCCCTCTGGCAGCCCAGGAGTCCTCAGGGGATGTCCACTTGCCAGTGGGGAGCAGGCCTAAGCTGCAGTCGGATATTCTTAGCTTTGCTGAGGAGGCAAGAGAGGCTTCCACCACCACCGCTGTACTGGAAGCTGTCAGCCTGGTTTGTGGCTGAGCAGAGCTCCCCCTGTGGGAGTGCACTGACCACCAGGGGCAGCTTCTGCATTGAGCATCTGCCCCCTAGTAGTCAGTGTGTGTCATAGTGACTAGTCATTCACAGTTGTCCTGCTGTTAGGGTCAATTTGCATATTACCCTTTTATTATATAGGATAGAGACTTGGTGCATGGGTAGGGGTGGCTGGTTTGCTCTGAAGGGTGTCCTGGATCAGCGTGGGGTTCCTGCTGGGGTGCCTGGCCAGCCTGGGTGAGGGGCTGAGGACCATTTTCAGACTGGCCACAACCCCTTCAGGGTGGGGATCCCTGCTGGGGTGCCTGGCTAGCCTGGGTGAGGAACTGATGGCTATTGCAGGGTGGCCACAGCCCCTTCAAGATGGGGGTTCCCCCTGGGGTGCCTGGCCAGCCTGGGTGAGGGGTTGATGGATGTTTGCAGACTGGTCACAGCCCCTTCAGGATGGGAGGTCCTGCTAGGGTCCCTGGCCATTCTGGGTGAGGAGCTGATGGCTGTTTGCAGGCTGGCCACAGCCCCTAGCGACCCAAGCTCCCAGCGAGGCTGGCTAGAAGCAGGTATCTGAGGTTTATTAATCTTCTATAATTGAAACCTTTGTTGCCTTGAGCAGAGGCCACAGCCGGCCTAGGCAGGCAACTTCCTCCATCACTGAGGCAATGAAGCTTTCTGTTTGTTCTAGCTCTGTGGTTGCCGGCTTCCATCTTGGCTGGGTTAATTTGCATATAGTCACTCTGATTGACTAGTGAGCATGGCTTGAGATGTAGCAGTGTGACAACAGTTTGCATATTACTCTTTTATTAAATTATGTAATCTTAGGCTAGCAACTGTTTCATATTCTTTGTTGGGTGTTAAAAAAATAAAACACTAATAAAATTTTTTCAAAAGATTTTTTAATATAGTAGGGATAATAGATGAATATAAATAATTAATTTTGAAAAAGGAAAATTTTTTTTATTGCTTAAAATATTAAAAAGAGTAGTACATACGTCTCCTTTTTTTCCCTCCTTGATTTTCCCCTGGCCTCCCCTACCCCTCAGTGTTTTGTGTCCATTGGTTATGTTTATATGGATGCATGAAAGTCCTTTGGTTGATCTCTTCCCTCCCCCCTCAACCCTCACCAGCCTTCCTGCTGCAGTTTGACAGTCTGTTTGATGCTGCTCTGCTTCTGTATCTATTTTTTTTATCAGTTTATAATGGTCTTTATTATCCATAAATGAGGTATTTATGTCATGTGGTATTTTTCTTTCATTGATTGGCTTATTTCACTTAGCATAATGCTCTCCAGTTCCATCCATGCTGCTGCAAATGGTAAGAATTTCTTCTTTTTCACAGCAGCATAGTATTCCATTGTGTAGATGTACCACAGTTCTCTAATACATTCATTTATTGGTGGGCACCTAGGCTGTTTCCAAATCTTAGCTATGGTGAATTGTGCTGCTATGAACATAGGGATGCATATATACTTTCTGATTGGTGTTTCTGGTTTCTTGGAAAATATCCCTAGAAGTGGGATTACTGGGACAAATGACAGTTTCATTTTTAAATTTTTGAGGAAACTCCATACTGTCTTCCATAGTGGTTGCACCAGTCTGCATTCCCAGCAGCAAGCAGGGTATGAGGGTTCCTTTTTCTCTGCATCCTCTCCAGCACTTGCTGTTTATTGATTCATTGATGATAGCCAGGTGTGAGATGGTACCTCATTGTTGTTTTGATTTGCATCTCTCAGATGATTAGTGACTTTGAGCATGTTTTCATATGTCTCTTGGCTTTCTGAATGTCCTCTTTTGAAAAGTGTCTATTTAGGTCCTTTGCCCATTTTTTTATTAGGCTACACACTGAAAGTTATGTAAGCTACACTGGAGAAATAGGAATATTTTATATTATCTTTAAAACTTTTTGTAAGTAGATATGACTAGCTGAATAAATTACATGGACAAGTACTAATCTCATGTCCTGCATGATGAACTCTCAGCAGATGGAGACATTTTCCAAAGTTTCTCTGTCTTAGTATTAATATTCAGTGAGATTCTAGACCTCAACAGGTTCATCATTTTTCTTTAAAAAAATATGTGCAGAGAATATACTTTTTTTTTTAAGAATAAACAAGACAATTATTTCTTACTTGGATTTTGCAAGAAAATAGGAGAAAATATATTATTAATATAAATAGAAAAACAGAATGCATTTTTGTGTTTATATTTAATTTAATACTCATTTTGAAAAATATTTTATTCTGATTTATTTTGAAAATAGATCTAAAATGTGAACTAAACTACTGCATATTAGCATAACATTAATATTTACCAATATATTTTCCCTTAGGGATAATGTTTTAACATGCTTAGAGCTTTAATTTTGGATTTTTTTTTTAGTTGTTAAACTTTGAAATTGAGTTTTTCTTGCTGCTGTTTGCTGTCTTTGTTCATTGTTATTGATACTTATTAAGAGGCTTTTCAAATCTGCTACTCTTGCATCTCTCATCTCTTTCTTAACTAGAAAATTTATTTTGAAATAAATTATATTCTCAAAACTTGGATCAGGTTTGAAAGTCATTTTGTCAAATTCACATGCCTATGAACCCTATTCCTTCTCCCCTGTCATGATCTGATAGTACCTACAAACTTGCTAGGCTGTTTCAAAAAAAAAAAAAAAAAGTGATATTCTCTAGTTGCTGAATATAACAGCGTTTGGATTATTATCCAATCATAATCTATCCTTAGAAAACTGTTTTTAACTCCTACACCAGTGGATCTCAATCTCTCTGAACCAATATCGTCTCAAAATTATAAACATTGTATGCTTTTTTTACTTTTTAAAATTAAATGTATTGTTATGGCATTGGCTAATAAAATTATATAGCTTTCAAGTGTATAATTCTGTGATACATCATATGTATATTGCACTGCGTGTTTAGCATCCAAAATCAAATATTCTTCCATCACGATATATTTGAGTGCTTTTACCTTTTAATATGTCGTCACCTCCTTCCCCTCTGTTGTCTTTGTCTATTATTTTTTATTTGTTTGTGCTTCTTCTTCATTTATTGCTTTCAGTTGTATATGCCACAGATTAGTCAAATCATATGGTCCTTAATATTTTCTTTCTACTTTCACTTAGCATGATATTCTCAAGATCCATCCGTGTCACTGCAAATGGCAGTAATTCATCTTTTCTTATGGCTGAGTAGTATTCCCTTGTATGTTTGTACCACATCTTTATCCAGTCACCTATTGAAGAACACTTTGGTTGTTTCTATGTCGTGTCCACCACGAATAATGTTGCAATGAATGTTACTAGTATTAGGGAAACGCAACTCAGAGCCACCTCATTCCAGTCAGAATGGCTAATATCAACAAGACAAATAATAACAAGGATTGAAGAAGTTGTTGAAAAAAAAAGGAACTTCATTCACTGCTGGTGGGAATGTAAACTGGTACAGTCACTATGGAAAACAATATGGAGGTTCCTCAAAAAATTAAAAGTATGTCCGGCTAGTGTTGCTAAGTGGTTTGGCATCAACCTATGGATCAGGAAGTCACAGTTCAATCCTCTGTCAGGGCACATGTCCAGGTTTCAGGCTTGATCCCCGGTAGGGGGCATGCAGAAGGCAGCTGATCAATGATTCTCATCATTTTGTTCCTGTTTCCCTCTCTCTCTTTCTCCCTCTCTGAAATCAAAATATATATATATATTTTAGAAAATTCAGAGTACCCAATAATCCCTCTTCTGGGTATCTACTCAAAAAACTTCAAAACAAATAGAGGTACATATAAAGGTGCATATAGATATATGCACCTCTACATTCATAGCAGCATTATTCATGATGGCCAAGACAGAAGACATTGTATAATTTTACTTAGTGAAATAAAATGTATATTTTGCAATGAAAGAGTAAAAAAAATTAAAGAATTCTATTCAATAGTGTCACAGGCAAACATTCCACTAGAGAGTCCTGAAGTTTTCAAATCCTGCCATTATCACATGATTTGATATAAAATTTATGATATATAATAATATTAATGTTTCAGGTACCAGATGACATTTGTGGCATCGTCTATCTCTCCCCTGCATTCCTTTTTTGGTCATCCTGGAATCCAAATTTCTATCATAAATAAATTGACTTCAGTTGTCAAAACATACAGGGTAGTTTCATTGTTTTGTTTGTTTTTGTTTTTTGGTAGTTTTGTTTGTTTGTTTTTGTTTGTGTTTTATTTATGTTTTTTTTTGCCTTATTCTCCACCTTCCTTTTTTATCTAGTGAAAATGTATTTGTCTTTTAATTATCTGGTCAATGGTAAAATTCTTCATATGTTTGATTTAAAATTCAACCAGAATTTACATGTGCATTATTTTGTAGTTTTTCTTATTTCTTACACGTGCAATTTAAAATGACAAGTAGATAGCACCCCTTAATTTCCCTGTGTCATGTACAGCTACCTGTGGAAGGAGCACAAACAAACAAACAAAAAATGACAAATAGATACATAGAAGGAACAGCTATTCTTTAATACTGATTAAGCAAATTGACAACATCGCTTTGTATAGGAAGCCAGTGAGCTGGCTAATATACTTCTTTAGTGTGACACATTCTTTCAAAGGGCCACTGGCAAAGCTAGATATGCACAATCCCTTTATGATGGAGAGTTGCCATGGTAAACTTGACAGAAAGAGTAAGCGAGTATGTTCTATTTTTATCTGCAGGCGGCGGATCTAAAAGACAAACGGTCTTAAGGGACTGGTCCAAGTAAACTCCTTTCCTTTTCCTAAATCAACAATCAGGTGAGCAAAAGTAAAGGAATAAGTACTGATTCAAAAAGACACCAGTAGAAATTAGGAAGTATAAAGAACAGGGAAAGGGAGTTTAGTCCTAACATACTACACCTTTGATAAGCTCTACTAGGTAGAAAGGGAATTTAGAACTGGAGAGATTGTGATCAATCTTCTGCAAGATCTGTAGCTTGAGATATGGCAATGTTTCAACCACTAAGGGAGCCAAGCACAGCCTGTAACAGCTGAGGAGGTCATGCAGGACAATTCTTTGGGGAGACAGAGCTGAGCTTGGCAGGGCAGAGCGAGGTGGACCTTGCCATAGGGCATCATTTCATCCTTGCAAGCCTCCATGGAATCTCTATTTATCTTTCCTGAAAGACATTGCTAAATCCTGCTTTAGATTATGCACTTCCCACTCTTGTTTAATTGTGTGATAACGATCAAGATCTAGGGTGTGGGTACTGTGGAGTTTGTCTAGTTTATTCACTATACCACCTAAAGCTCAATAACACACACACACACACACACACACACAACTTATTTCTATCACGGGGACCCCCTGTATCTATCTTGGGACTAACCAAATATTGTAGATATATAAAACTATAATGCTGGTAGGATGTTCTGGCCTACATGGGAAACGCACTGGCAGAGGAGGCAAGTAAGTAAGAGCATCATAGAGCTGAGTGTGTCCTGAGTAGCATATTTGGACATAGAGAGTTATTTTACAATATTAATGAAACCAAAGAGGGTAATATATGAGGTCCTGGTAAATAATTTGGTGTCTTCAACAGAAGAGAGTCAGAGGACTTATGTAAATGGCACTGATGAAATGGACATTCTGCATTCTATATTTTAGATCACAAAATATGAAACTTCGAATGTTACATTTGGCTGGGTGATATACTCAAGTTCCTTCATGGCTCAACATTTGTAAATCATTTAGGTCGTTACAATTTCAGATTTGTGTATGATAGAAAGAGCTTTGCCAATTTTGAAAAATTTGAAAGTAAAAAAAAAGTTAAACATTTTTATCAATAATACTAGGGCCCCGGTGCACAAAAATTTGTGCACTCGAGGTGGAGGGAGTCCCTCAGTCCGGCCTGTGCCCTCTCACAGTCTGGGACCCCTCAGTGGATGTCCTATGATGGCCCCAGTCTGCCAGGCACCTTTTGTGTGTGCGTGTGTGTGTGTGTGTGTGTGTGTGTGTGTGTGTGTCACCACTGGGGACCTGCCCCCAGCTGCATCTGAGGCTCGGAGCAGTCCTCCTGTGTGTGTCTACCTGCTGGGGGCCTGCCCCCAGGCTTGGAGCAGGCATCCCCTCTATGTTGATCTCTCAGACTCTTGCCCTCCCCTGCATGTTGTTCTCTTTTTTGAGCTG
>PVJC01018627.1:0-31144 GCA_004026665.1 Murina feae | reverse complement strand
CTGCTCCGAGCCTCAGATGCGGCTGGGGGCAGGTCTCCAGTGGTGACACACACACACACATACACACACAAGGCGCCTGGCAGACTGGGGCTATCATAGGACATCCACTGAAGGGTCCCAGACTGTGAGAGGGCACAGGCCGGGCTGAGGGACTCCCTCCACCCCGAGTGCACAAATTTTTGTGCACCGGGCCCCTAGTATAACTATAAATGTAAATACATTAATACAACATATGTATCAATAATCTTTTTTTCATATATCAATATTTCTGTTATTTGCTGGCTAGTATTCTCTGATACCACAGTTTGCTTAACCTCTACCCATTGAAGGATATTTAGATTGTTTTCAGTTTTGGGCTATTACAAATAAAGCTCATATCAACATTTGGGTACAGGATTTCTATGGTATAAATTCCCAGGATTCAGATTCATGGTTCATATACTAAGCAAATGTTTAACTTCTTAAGAAAATGCCAGACAGACTTCCAGAGTGGCTATACTATTTTACATGACTAGCAAGAACTTAATACAGGATCTAGTTTCTCCACACCTTTGCTAGCAATTGCTTTACAGTATATATTGTTTTTACTCCCTGACTTGCTGAGATATAATTGACACGTAACATTATGTAATTTTAAGGCATACAATGTGATGATTTGATATAGATATGTATTGCAAAATATGTACCACAATAAGGTTCCCCTGCTCTCCATTAGATCCATTAGATCCCCAGCACTTGTTCCTTGTGTAACTGGAAGTTTGGGCTCTTTGACAAACATCTCCTCATGTCTCCCAACTCCTGGTTCCTTGAAACTGCCATTCTACTTTCTCCTATGAATTTAGCTCTTTTATATAGATTCCATGTGTAAATGAGACTGTACAGTATTCGTCTTTATCTATCTGACTGGTTTCACTTATCATAGAGCCCTTTCAGTCCATCCATAATGTCATAAGTATCAGGGTTTCCTCCTTTCTTATCACTGAATAATATTCTAGTGTGTGTGTGTGTGTGTGTGTGTGTGTGTGTGTGTGTGTGAGTGTGAGAGAGAGAGAGAGAGATTTAAAAAAAATCTATCCATCTATCAGTGGACACTTACATTGTTTCTATGTCTTAAATTTGTAAATAATGCTACAATGAGCATGGGAGCGCAGGTATGTCTTTGATATCCTGATTTCATTGCCTTTGGGAACATGCACAGAAGCAGGATTGCTAAATCATATGGTAGTTTTATTTTCAAGATTTTAAGGATCCTCCATACTGTTTTACCTAATCGATGTGTTAATTTATATTCCCACCAACAATGTACAAGGGTTCCTTTTCTCTGTATCCACCACAATATTTATCTTTTTATAACCATTCTAACAGGTGGGAGGTAATATCTCATTGTGATTTTGATTTTTCTGATAGTTAATGATATTGAGCATAGTTTCAGATACTTGTTGATCATTGTGTCTTCTTTTGAAAAATGTCTTTTTAGTATCATTACCCATTTTTTTATTGAATTATTTGTTTTTATTATTGAGTTGTATGAGCTTCTAACATATTTTCAGTGTTAACTCTTCAGATAAATGGTCTGACAATACTTTCTTCCATAGATTGCCTTTTCATTTTGTTGATTATTTTGCTGTGCAAACATTTTTTAGGTTGTGTATTTTTGCTTTGGTTGCTAGTGTTTTTGGTGTTACATCCAAAGAATTCTGGGCTGGTCAAAAGTTACAAAGCTCCCATTCTACTGATTTGGAGGTACGGTGTTAGTGTCAGAGTTGTGTATGGCAGTTGGTAAGTTTTGGAGGCCGTGGTTGGGCCATACCTGCATGCTCTCCTAAACTGAAATTGCCTTAAGCCTTTTGCTGCATTTGTGCTCTGCTGCATTCATGAGCATCACCACCTGTATTAGCACTGGGTTGGTGCCTGCAGCAATCCACAGAGGAGAGGGCAGTATAGGGTAGAATCTAATGAAAGAGCCACAATTGGTCTTTCACTGTAATATAATTCAAGCAAATTCGAGATGGGTTTCTGAAGAAGAGTTGTTTTCATTCTGTAAAGGTCCTATGCACAATCATGTTTTAACAAGATTCCCAATTTGCATTATGAAATGCTGGCAGACTTTCCTTCATAGGCTATTTACTGCATTTGCCCTTTTGGTAACATTACTGTTTGTTTGTATTGAAGCCTTTTATTAAATGAATAAATAGCAGGAAAATGCAATATTAGATTAAATAAAATATTGGGTTTTCAAATGGCAAGCAAATGTGTTAAAATTTCTCATTCTTTAAATGTGGCTCCATAGGCGTCTGAAAGCTATACAAAATGGCAGTTCTACTTGTGAAGCATAGATAGAGAATTTCATTATGTGGCTACATGGGCTTCACAAGCAAATAATCTATGGAAACACAACACACTTTTTTTGGGGGTGGGGGGAGGCAGGAGCAGGTTCAAAATTGCTTCCACAATGTAATGTATTTCTACCTCTGAAAGAAGCTGCCATTGGGATTCAGCTTGACACTCAAGAACTTCTAGAAAAGCATTACCAATACCTTCATTGCCTTTATAGCTTCCTATAAGTAAAAGAGTTTCATTCCTTACACCCTTTTTAATGAATCACAGTCCTTTTGGTAATCCACAGTAATCCACAACCTGTAAATTTTCCTATAAAAGTAACACTGGATTACTGTCTAGTGTAACAAGCAAGGGAAGGAAAATGCTAAAGACTTCCCCCTGAATCTTATTGGCCATTTGCCACTCTGTGAATGGTGGTTGATACAACATCAGCATCCAATTTTATGCTGATTTTGTGCCCCAGTTAGCAATGCTAATTGGGGCACACAAATGCATTGCACTCTGCCCTGTGGAAATTTTCAGTTAGTCACCTAAATCAGAAAATCATTGAGAGCCCTAATCCATTGCTCAGTCACTAGTTAATGAGATGCAAAATCTATGGTCCCTCTAGGAAGGACAGAGTTCAGACATGGGATCTTAATGGTCAGTTGCTCGGTGTTTGATCTCTTTCATCTTGGTCATAATCTAAGTTAAAAAAATAAGTGTTTGCTATTGAAGAGGGTAGCATTGGGCATTTTAGAGAGAATTAACAGTTCAAGTATTATGAAAATAGACAGGAGTAAAGGGCATTTGGTTTCCCTTACCTTTGAAAGACAGATATTCTGAGGAGCAGAAAGATTTTTACACATACAGAGCATGAGCACATCAATATATTCAACAGCAAGTGCTCCACATTTCATAGAGTCAAGTTAGAATTTGGGTTCAACCTTATTGTTTGACCTGCAGCCATGTTTAATGAGAGGACAGATATTTTTGTCTATTTTGTTCACTGATGCATCCTAAGTCCTCAATAATTTTTTTAAATAAATGAATGAACAAGCATGAAGCCAAGGGAAAAATTAATTTAAACACACTGTATTAATATAATATTTTAAGATATAAAATAGTATTTGTGACATATCTGATACAGTTTTATTGTGTTTAAAAATATTATGTTTCTGGTAGAATGTTTTGGTAACTGAAAGAGATCATGGCTTTTAAAATATTTTTACTTTTCTAAAATAAAAAAGGTGGTGAACAGTTTTTTTTCCAGGTTTCCTAAAAACTTGTTTTAGGTATAATACAAATTAAAATTAGTATAAAGGCAAATATTTTTCTAAAATTAGAATTATAGTTTAGAATCAATGCCTTTTAAAAACATTCGTGAATGTATAGATGTTTTTTAAAATGTATTTTTACTAGAGGCTCGGTGCACAAAATTTGTGCACTCGGGGGGAGCGTGGTCCTTCAGCCTGACCTGTGCCCTCTAGCAATCTGGGACCCCTTGGGAGATGTCCATTGCTGGCTGAGGCCCACTCCTTGGGGGATCTGGCCTAAGCTGGCAGCCAGACATCCCTCTGGCAGCCTGGGGGCCCTTGGGAGATGTTCATTTGCCAGTGGGGAGCAGGCCTAAGATGCAATCAGACATCCTTAGCACTGCTGAGGAGGTGGGAGAGGCTCCCGCCACTACCGCTGCTCTGGCAGCTGGCAGCCTGGCTTGTGGCTGAGTAGAGCTTCTATGGGAGTGCACTGACCACCAGGGATCAGCTCCTGCATTGAGCGTCTGCTTCCTGGTGGTCAGTGTATGTCATAGTGACCAGTCATTCCCATTCATTCTGCTGTTAGGGTCAATTTGCATATTACCCTTTTATTGTATAGGATAGAGGCCTGGTGCATGGGAGAGTGCCAGCTGGTTTGCTTTGAAGGGTGTCCAAGATCAGGGTGGGGGTCCCGCTGGGGTGCCTGGCCAGCCTGGGTGAGGGGCTGAGGGCCATTTTTAGGCTGGCCACATCCTCTTCAGGGAAGGGGGTCCTGCTGGGGTATCGGGCCAACCTAGGTGAGGGGCTGATGGCTGTTTGCAGGCTGGCCATATCCCCTTCAGGGAGGGGGCCCTGGTGGGGTACCTGGCCAGCCTGGGTGAGTGTCTGGTGGCTGTTTGCAGTGAGACTGGCTGGAAGCTGATATCTGGGACTTATTTAACTTCTAAAGTTGAACTTTGTTGCTTTAACCGGAGCCCAGGTTGGGTTGCCCCTGACAACCCAGGCTCCCAGTGCTTCCTTGAGCCCAAGGCTGGAAGCTGGTATCTGGGGTTTATTTATCTTCTATAATTGAAACTTTGTTGTCTTGAGCAGAGGCCATAGCTGGACTAGGCAGACTGGAACCTTAGCTTCCTTCATGGGGCAAGCCTCCAGCTTGTTCCAGCTCTGTGGCTGCCGGCCGCCATCTTAGCTGGGTTAATTTGCATATAGTCACTGATGGGCGTGGCTTAGCTGGTGGGTGTGGCTTAGGCGTAATGGAGTGAGGGTCAGTTCGCATATTACTCTTTTATTAGATTAGATTGATTTCAGAGAGGAAGGGAGAGGGAGAGAAAGATAGAAACATCCATGATAAGAGAGAATCATTGGTTGCCTCCTGCATACCCCCCACTGGGAACTGAGCCCACAACCCAGGCATGTGCCCTTGACTGGAATCGCACCTGGGACCCTTCAGTGACGCTCTATCCACTGAGCCAAAACAGATAGGGCTAGATTTTTTAAAAAATATATTTTATTGATTTTTTTCACAGGGAGGAAGGGAGAGGGATAGAGAGTTAGAAACATCAATGAGAGAGAAACATTGATCAGCTGCCTCCTGCACACTCCATACTGGGGATGTGCCCACAACCAAGGTACATACCCTTGACTGGAATCAAACCTGGGACCCTTCAGTCCGCAGACCGACGCTTTATCCACTGAGCCAAACCAGTTAGGGCTAGATTTTTTATTATAATGTATAAATTACTTTCAGCTAAAATCTTAGAATAGCTAAAAACTTAAGAAAATTAAGTATGGTAAGAAACATTGCTAAAATAAAGCCACAGATTCTTTTAATGATTATAGGTTTTATAATTATTATTAAGCTGTCCCATTTACTTATACATTTTGATGAGAGATAATTGGTTATTTTAGAGGGAAATTTACATCCTGAGCATGAAGATCTAATTACAATATTGCTGAAATCATATATTGATTCTTGTGTTTCCAGTGTACTATTTTGAGGCTCTTCCAACCTCTGTGAACTTCCTAATCTGCCTTTGCCTTTCCTTCCTTTGTCCTTCCTTCTTCCCTCCCTCCCTTCCTTCCTTCTTTCCTTCCTTCCCTCCTTCATTCCTTCCTTCTTTCAATGTTTTTATTGATTTTAGAGAAAGAGGAAGTGAGCGGGAGAGAGAGAAACATTGATCAGAGAGAAACATCAATTGGCTGCCTCCTGCTGGTGCCCTACTGGAGATGGAGCTGGTAAGCCAGGCTTGTGTCCTAACCAGGAATAGAATTGGTGACCTCTTGGTGCATGGGTGGATGCTCAACCAACTTAGCCACACTGGCTGGGCCCTTCGCTGATTCTTCATCTTTGTTTTGTTCTTTACCTAAATCCTTGTTTCCCCCATAAAGGAGTTAATTTGTGATTAATGCTATAATTCATGATTTTTCTCTTGCCTTCTAGTTCTGAAATTCTAAATGCCGATAGGGCATTTCCAAATAGATGTCCAAACAGCACCTCAAAGTCAAGAAGTATTTTATCTCTATTCCTTTTTATCTAAAACTTTGTTTTATTCCTCACATTCATTTAAAAAAATTTTTCTTTTTCTTTCTATCGTTCATCTTTGGCTTAAAGCCTTTTGCTTTTCCCTTCTCTATACCCCTCACTTTCAGGAAGAGTTGTCAATCCTCTTATCCACGTAATCTCCCTCTGCACCCCACCTTCCACACACACAGAGATCTCATATATATAATTTTTGTTTCCAAAGATTTTTCCTATCTCAATTATGAACTGCTTAGAACAGACTTGTACTTAGACAGTTGATTTTAACAGGTTTCTCTACTACCTCTGATGTTTTACCTTCTGGAATAATACCATTACACATTAATTTTCCTAAACTATATCTCATATCATGTCACAATCTTATTGAGTGTCTGATCATTACCTATAGATATATTTTCAAAACACTTCTAGTTCCATATTCTACATCCTGGCTATAACTTACATTTTTTGTCATGTGACTCACATATTTTCTATAAACAAACCCATAAAGTCTCAATATGACATTCCCTAAACAATGAACTTCACAACCTTCAGATCTTTGTTTATGACCTCAATTTGATAAATACTGTTTCAGATTTAGGGAGATTTGTTGTAGTACATTTGGGCTTCTATAACAAAATACACAGACTGGGTGACTCATAAACAACAGAACTTTATTTCTCACAGTTCTGATCTGAACATATTCATTATCTGGTGAGGGCTTACTTCCTAGTTCACAGATGGGTGGAAGGGATGAAGAATCTCTTTGGGGTCTCTTTTATAAGGGGACTAATTCCATTCATGAGAACGCCACCCTCATGACCAAATACCTCCCAAAGACCCATCTCTAAATACTTTCACATTGCAGGTAAGGTTTCAATATATGATTTTTTGAGAGACAAAAAATTCAGACCTTAGCAACTCCTTAACTTCCTCAAAATCAAAATCTTATTTTTTAATTTATAATTTATAGAAACATTACCTTTTCTGAGTCATTAATTTATGCTTAAGGAATTGAGGGGGTGTCAAGAAATAGACATTATTCAAAGGTCTTAAAAAACAGCTAAATTTTAAATTAAGATAACTTTAAGTTACAATTATATATTGCACTATCATCTAATCCCTCTGATAGTTATTTCAATTTCAAAAGTCTAAGCAGAACTAGTTGACCACTGTGCTCACTATGACTTCTTATATGCAAGATGTGTAACAATAACATCAAATCAATGGTGATGGATGGATACTTGAGTTGGAGTGTAGAACACACCATATACAATAGAGAGTTTCTTCTAGTTTTATCAGAGAACTGAACAAATACCAAAACTCTCCTAACATAGTGCAAGGCATAAAGACTATAAAACACCTTATAGGATTCATGCATTCTAAATCTCCCTTCAAAATGCTCTCCTCATGACAGTATGGGAAGTCTAAATTTTCTCAAGTGAAGTCAATGTTCATATATATAAGACAGTCAAAAAAGCCCTTGAGTGTTCTGAAACAGGACTGTTCAAGGGTTTTTTTTTGGCACATTAGCTCTATAAAAGATACCCTATTCCCTTATAATTCTGTAATACTCGTATGAGGTTTATCATATTCTGCCTTATTTTGTAGGTATTTTTATACATGTTTCTTTCCCAAAACTGTGTTGTAAATTGTTGGAGAACAGAGACCATATCTCTTCTATACATCAAAGCATTTATGGAACATTTATTTTTTATGGAACATTTATTTATTAAACAAATTTACTGAAAAAGGTACATCAAAATTAAAAATATATGTATTGGATTTGATATCCAGAAATTAATTGACAGTATGAGATAAACTGATTATGTTAGTTAGAATGGAGTATAGCTACATAAATAAATTATGGTAGAAATAGAATTGGGTCTTAAAAGCCTACATTAGATTAAGTTCAGTTCTTTGAGTTGAAAACCAAGAAATGATTTATGGTAAGCTAAATTTCAATATAGAGGTTGTTATAGCATGTGGCAAGGATTATGTGTAATGTAAAGGGAGTGTGGAATAAAGACAGGCTGTGCTCCCTCATTTTTCATCTTACCTTGATGCACATGACTTTGAAAGAAAGAATGTAAAGTGATAACCAGCAGACACTTGGCCCTATAAAATGTTCATGGAGACATTTGGTCCATGCCAAAAGGCCCTTGATATTTGGTCCCTGTTATGTGTTTCTGTCCAAATAACATAGAGATATTTGGTCTACACTCACTCATCTACCTAACCCTATGCACCATGACCAGCTAGATAACCAAGACAAGGAGTGTTATTACTGGCAATAGAGCACAACACAATTATAGGACAAAGAAAACGTGAAGGTAGTTTCCATTCATCAATCCTGTAAATCAAAAGAATAAATAAATATCATGGGCTGTTTGAATCTGGGGAAGTATTTTTAAGAGTGGATTTTTTTTGACAGCAGATTCTGAAATAATACCATTTTCAATGCCATTTTTTATTGGATTGATGAGAAAAAAAGGTATTCATTTCCCACTGGGTCACTGTCTGTGTCGGGTTTGAAGTTTGTCCTCAAGTTTGCATGGACTTTTCTCTAGAGGCTCCAGTTTCCTCCCTCATCCCAAATATGTCCACATGAGGTGAACTGGCATGTCTGAATTGTCCCAGTCTGATTGAGGTGGGTGGGTGTGTGTGAGTGGCCCTGTGAAAGCATCCTGTCCAGGGTGGGCCCAGACTAGCTCCCTGAGCTTCCTGGTCAGTCTCTGGCCACCCCTGGGCCCTGAACTGGAATAAGTAGGTTGAAAAGTAATCATCTTACTTATTTTTATTAATTTTTATTTTTTTAAAACTGATTTCCAAGGGGAAAGGAGAGGGAGAGACAGAGATAGAAACATCAATGGTTAGAGAAAATCATTGATCAGCTGCCTCCTACACTCCCTCTACTGGGTACCAGCCTGCAACCTCAGCATGTGTGTGCCCTGACTGGGAACCCAATCATGACCTCTTGATACATAGATTGATGCTTAACCCCAGGGCCAGGCTGGCTGGCCAGCCTTTTTTAAATGTACTGGTATGCATAGCTCACATTCATTTCAATGACTAAAGTTAGAAGTGTTTAGAGTTCTTATTTAGTAATTGGATGATTTTTTTTTTTTGTGATCAGAAATATTCCATAGGAACTTAACTGTTGTTTATATCAATTAGCCTGTGGGTAAAATTAACTTCACTATATGTTGTTTTTCCTAAAGTCTCAGTTTCCAAGAAACCTATCAATGACATTGAGGACTTACTGTATCAAGGACCATTTGGTATGGATGAAATATGCTCATGGACATTTGGGATTGGACCCAGTTTCAAGAACTAAATGTCTCAGGGAGTGTTTTGGACAGGGCCAAATGTCCTGTAAGGAAAGTGACTGTATTCCATCTTTTGCTATGTGAATTTAAAATCATTCAATTGTTATAATATGCCCTTTAAATTATTGACTAGCGTAAGATTTGAAACAGAATAAAGAAGTTTTATATTTTTAACATTCAACTCTATTATTTTAATTAGTTATCTTGTTTTCTCCTGTATTGTCAAGTATTCTATGTTCAGAATTATTTGTTTAAAGGAAATTTTTTCAGAAGAATTTTAAAAGAGAGAGAAAGGTATTTGTGTAGTCACTTCTCAGTTTATTTGTTCTAAGGAAGAGATGACAAATTAAAATTGTTTTTTGTTTTAATTGGATCATATAACCAGGTGTCTTTGTTGTGGGCTTCTCTGTACGGTAAACATGATCTGATAGGAGAATCCTGGAAAGTTTCAAATGTGAAGAAGATACAATGGCCTGGGTCCTGCTTTTTTGTTAGTTTCCACCTGCTATCACCAAAGAAGCCCACTAGATGGTGATAGAACCACAAGCTACCTACTTTGATTTTATTGGGGAAAAAAAGAAAAAAAGTCTTCAAAGGAGAGTGCTTACAAGATTTCAGAGGTTGCATTTTACCGTTTTTTTTTTTAATAAAATGGAGAAGAAGCAAAAAAATAAATAAATAAAATAGTATTTTCCATGCAACTTAATGGTTGTGAAGTAGAATACCTTTGGCCTTGAATTATTTTCCAATGAGCTACTTTTAAAATTAAGCTGTTTTGTCCTATCAGGAAGGACAAATATTGAGAAAAATGAGTATGAATCGTTGTGGCAAGTTTTAATACAAATCAGAAAGTAAATTAATCCAGCTCTGTCTGACTCATCATGCCTTTTTTTTTTTTCTTCAGATACAAATGAAGAGTAAACAATGTTTTAGCAATTTTTAGGTTAATCATGTAGAACTGATTACTCAAGAAGAATGCTATTAACCTTTAGTCAATTTATACCATACACTATGACAAATTAAAATTAATGTTGCTGTTTTTAAGGTATCGAATGGTTCATGATTTTAAGAAAAATGAAAACTTCTGTAGAAAACAATGCTGACACTGAACCCAATGAATCTAGTTACTCCTAAAAAAAAAAAAACCAAAAAAGAAAAAAAAAATAAACTCACTGATATCTCTCTAAGAAAACAGTACAAATAGTTCAGTAAATGCAACTCTGACTTAAGTAGAGTGTGACTTTAATTTAAACAGGTCATCTTTTAAAGTATAATGAGGAATAAGAATCTATTTTCAACTATTCCCTATAAAAATCTCTATGGTTAAGTCTTGCCAATAGATTAATAACAAAAAAAAAAGATTTTTTTTAGATTGAGTATACTCTCCAGATAAAGCTTCATTTGACAATTTTTCAGTGTTTATAATCAGTTCCCTATAGTGTCACTTAATTAGCTGATTTCTGTAAACTTTCTTGATGGCATGTTTATGTAAATACTAGGGGCCTGGTGCATAAAAATTTGTTTATTCGGGAGGTCTCTCAGTCCAGCCTGTGCCCTCTTGCAGTTTGGGACCCCTCAGGGGATGTCCACCTGCTGGCATGCCTGGCCAGCCTGGGTGAGGGGGTGATGGCTGTTTGCAGGCTAGCCAAGTCCCCCAGTGTGGACCCTCACCCCACTGGGGCATGGCAAGCCTGGATGATGGGCTCAGGGCTGTTTTCAGGCTGCCCCCAGTCCCTTCAGGTTTTGGGTCCCTACTGGAGTGCCTGGGTAGCCTGGATGAGGAGCTGAGGGCCATTTTCAGGCTTCCCACAGTCCCTTCAAGGTTTGAGTCCCTACTGGGGCACCTGACCAGCCTGGGTGAGGGGCTGAGGGCCATTTTCAGGCTTTCAGGCTGCCCACAGCTCTCATTGACCCAACGTCCCAGCAAGGCTGGCTGGAATCATGTTTCTGGGGTTTATTTATCTTCTATAATTGAAACACTGTTGCTTTATGCCGAGGTCTAGGTAGGTAATGAAGTCTCCTGTTTGCTTCAGCTCCGTGGCTTCTATAATTGAAAGAATGTTGCCTTAGTAGAGGCCCAGCCAGCCTAGGCAGACAGTTTCCTCCATCACTGGTGCAACGGAAGCCTCCTGCTTGCTTCAGCTCTGTGGCTTCTATAATTGCAACTATGTTGCCTTGAGCAGAGAGAGGCCCAGCTGGCCTAGGCAGACAGTTTACTTCTGGTGCAAGCGAAGCCTCCTATTTGACCTAGTTTCATGGTGGTTGGCCTCCATCTTGGCTGGGTTAATTTGCATACAGCTGCTCTGATCGGCTGGTGGGCATGGCTTAGGCGTCCCGGAGAAACGGTCAATTTCAATATTACTCTTTTATTAGAGTAGATATCCTACTAGGGACCAGGTGCACAAAAATTTATGCACTTGGGAGATCCCTTAGCCCGGCCTGTGCCCTCTCGCAGTCTGGGACCCCTTGGGGGATGTCCACCTGTTGGCGTACCTGGCCAGCCTGGGTGAAGGGCTGAGGGCCATTTTCAGGCTGCCCACAGCCTCTTCAGTGTTTGGGTCCCTACTGGGATGCCTGGCCAGCCTATGTGAGAGGCTGAGGGCTGTTTTCAGGCTGCCCACAGCTCCCATTGACCCAAGGTCCCAGCGAGGCTGGCTGGAATCAGGTTTCTGGGGTTTATTTATCTTCTATAATTAAACTTTGTTGTCTTGAGTAGAGGCCTCGGCAGGCAACAAAGCCTCCTATTTGCTTCAGCTCCATGGCTTCTATAATTGAAACATTGTTGCCTTGAGCAGATGCCCAGCCAGCGTAAGCAGGCAATTTCTTCCATCACTGGTGCAATGTAAGCCTCTTGTTTGCCTTAGCTCCGTGGCTGCCGGCCACCATCTTGGCTGGGTTAATTTGCATACAGCTACTCTGATTGGCTGGTGGGTGTGGCTTGGCTAGTGGGCGTGACTTAGTTGTAATGGAGTGAAGTTCAATTTGCATATTACTCTTTTATTAGATTAGATAGATGTAATAAAAGCCTAATATGCTAAGTGCCCGGTTGTCTGGTGGCCAGTCGACTGTTCGACCAATCAAAGCATATATGCTAATGATGTGTAAGGCTGCTCAACTGCTCACAATGATGTACACTGACCACTAGGGGGCAGACAGTCAACCAGTCACTATGATGTTTACTGACCACTAGGGGCCAGATGCTCCAACTGGTAGGTTAGCTTGCTGCTGTGCTCTGCCAGATTGGGACTAAGCAAGAGGAAGGCACACCTTGGAGCCCTCCTGCATTCCCTTCCTGGCCCCAACTATGCACTGGTGGGGTCCTTTGACTTGGCCTGTGCCCTTTTGCAATCTGGGACCCCTCAGGGATTGTCAGAGAGCCAGTTTCAGCCCCATCGCATAGGCCACTCCCCTTGGGAGGGTGCCAGACACAGGGCTTGCAGCTGGCGAGCACTGCTGTGGCGGCTGAGCCTCTCCTGATTGGGACTATTTGGGCATGAACCCGCAGCAGGCACAGTGTGGCCAGGATGAGCAGGAGCTGCAGGTAGGAGCTGCCAGCAGGGATGGACTGCAGGTTTTGGCCTGATCACCACAGGCCACCTGCAGAGATCTGATCTGTGCAGGAATTTGTGCACCAGCCTCTAGTGTGTGTGTGTGTCTCTGTGTGTGCACGTTTATGTGTGTGTATATATATGTACTATATATATATAATATACATATTAATATATATGTATTATATGTATACACGCATATATATTTAAATCATTGGTTTTATTTCCAAATTTAATTGATGTAATGAAACTATGTATCTATTAACTTTTGAATTCAGTCTGAAACAATACATACTACATATTATAATGTAAATTATCTTACAGAAGAGAAATTTTTCTTTTTAATTTTGCACATCAAACATCTCCATAACTATCAACTTGGCATCTTTCTACATGTATGCATGCCAAATACCCACAGCTCCCTCTGAGCCCTTACCTGTAAAATACATCCTATCTAATAAAAGAGTAAAAGAGTAATGTGCAAATTGACCATCACAAGATGGCTTCCCCCATGTGGTCAAAGATAGCGGCCACAAGATGGCCAGCAAGGAAGGACAGTTGGGAGGGACTCAGGCATGCAGGGGAGAGCAGTTGGGGGGGACCCAGGCCTGCAGGGGAGGACAGTTGGGGGTCCAGGCTGGCACAGGAGGGCAGTAGGGGAGGACCCAGGCCTGCAGGGAAAGACAGTTGAAGGGCACCCAGGCATGCAGGGCAGGGAAGTTGGGAGGGACCCAGGCCTGAAGGGGAGGGCAGTTGGGGGGGACCCAGGCCTGCAGGGGAGGACAGTTGTGGGAGACTAGGCTGGCAGAGGAGGACAGTTGGGGGGACCCAGGCCTACAGGGAAGGACAGTTGTGGGGTACCCAGGCCTGCAGGGGAGGACAGTTGGGAGGGACCCAGGTCTGCAGAGGAGGGCAGTTGTGGGGGATCCAGGCCTGCATAGGAGGACAGTTGGGGGGACCATCCTGGAAGGGGGTGGGCAGTTAAGAGCAATCAGGCCAGCATAGGAGCAGTTAGGCATCAATCAGGCTATCAGGGGGAGTGGTTAGGGCAATCGGCAGGCAAGAGGTTGGGAGCCAGCAGTCCTGGATTGTGAAAGGGATGTCCGACTGCCCATTTAGGCCCGATCCCACGGGCAGTCAGACATCCCTCAAGGGATCCCAGATTGGAAAGGGTGCAGGTTGGGCTGAGGGACACCAGCCCCCCCCACTTCCACTCGGTGCATGAATTTTGTGCACCGGGCCTCTAGTTTAATAATAATTATGACCATCCTCTAAGAATTCAGTGACCTCTATACACTATCAATAATGTCACCAGTTGAGATCATTTTTTTAAATCGGCTTCCCTCTGGCATTTGCATATACATTTTGCATGATGCCAACTGGAGCATTATCTGTATGTTGGCACTTTCAGTGGTACATTCATCCATTTTTGGTATCATGACTGCTCCTACATGATTTGTTTGACTTGGGCAATTTCCAAGAACATTTTTTTCTTCAACTTATGAGGAAAAAAGCTGGGAACTTTCTTTTTGATTTAAGGGATGGTTAAAGCTCTTTTAGTAAAGATTCTCTTGAAATACAGACCTACTAATTCTGGACATAACTTCTCTGAAAGCTGCCTCACTAAGCTCAAGCACTGATACTTCTGAATAGGTTAGCAACATCTAGGTCAAATCCTAGAAATTAGGCCTTTATGTTTCTCCTTACAGTATATACTTTGCTTTCTCTTCTGAACTTGACATTGTATTGCTACTGAGATTGTCATTGTCCACTTATTCAATTGCCATCTCACTGCTGAGTTTTTAAACATTTTTAGTAAAATAAAATTTTTAAAACAAATCTTTTTTTGAAGCTTATAAATTCAATGCTTTTTAGTATATTCACAAAGTTTTGCAATCCTTAGCACAGTCAATTTTAGCACAGTTTCATCATCTCAAAAAGAAATCCCACACCTGTCAGTAATCACTCCCCATTTATCTCTAACCCCCTAGACTTGGTCAACTTTTTTCCCCCATTTTTTTTATTACATAAAGCATTACAAAGATTAGTACATATATCTCTTTTTTCCCCTGCCCTTCCTCCAGCCTTCCCTACCCCCCAGTGTTTTGTGTCCATTGGTTATGCTTAAATGCATGCATAAAAGTCCTTTGGTTGATCTATAACTGGAGAACATAATGCTAAGTGAAACAAGCCAGTCAATGAAAGAAAAATACCACATGTCCTCACTCATCTATGGATAATAATAACCATTATAAACGGGTGAACAAAAAGAGATACAGAGGCAGAGCAGCATCAAACAGACTGTCAAATTACAGCAACAAGGACAGGGAGGGTTGGAGGGGGTGTTAACAGGTAACAGATCAACTTTTTTTTAAATTTTATTAATTTTTTAAAGAGAGGAAGGGAGAAGGATAGAGAGTCAGAAAAATCGATGAGAGAGAAACATCGATCAGCTGCGTCCTGCACACTCCAACGGAGGATGTGCCTGCAACCAAGGCACATGCCCTTGACTGGAATCGAACCCGGGACCCTTCAGTCTGCTGACACTCTATCCACTGAGCCAAACTGTCCAGGGCGACTTGGTCAACTTTTAATGTACTTTTTGTCTCTACCTATTTGCCTCTTTTGTATATTTTATCTAAATGGAATAATACAAACCCGGATCCTTTGTGACTGGCTTTTCTCACTTAACATAATGTTTTCAAGGTTCATCCATATTTTAATGTGTCAGTACTTCATTTTTATTGCTGAATAATATTCTATTGTTTTGGTATACCATATTTTATTTATATATTCATCTGTTGTTAAAATATTTTGGGTGTTTATACTTTTGACTAGAAAAATGCTTCTATAAACATTTGTGTACATGTTTTTATGTGGACATATGTATTTCATATTTTTATTTCTCAGTTGTATACTGGGGGTGGCATTCCTGAATCATAAGTCAGCTCTGCCTTAAATATTTCCAGGAGTTGCCATACAGTTTTTCTAAATAGCTACAACATTTCATATTCCCATCAATGATGTAAGAAAGTTTAAATTTCTCCACCCCCAAGCTAACACCTGTTATCTGTCTTTTTTTTATCATAGTCATCCATGTGAAGTTATATAATTTGCAAATATTTTCTTTCATCCTGTGTTTTTTTTTAACTTTAAAATTTTTTTAAGCAAAAAGTCTTTAATTTTGACGAAGTGTAAATTATCCTGTTTTTTGGCATATGTTAAGAAGACGCTCTAATTCTGGGTCATGAAGATTTACTCCTATTTTTTTCCAAGTTACATATTTTTAGCTTTTACATATAAACCTCTTATCTATTTTATGTTTACTCCTTTTATTTTAACTTCCTTCCATTAGAAGATAAAAGGTTGTTCTTCCCTAAAAGACCATCCGTTCCTATTGTCAGTGAAGATATAAATTTTAAGCCAGGTAATATCTGCATTCTTTTCTTCTTATTTTAGTCAGTGATTTATACTTCTCTATTTTTTTAAAAAAACCTATGAATTAAAGCACCAACAGAAAACTTTCTTATATTGGTTACAGTGACTTCTGAGATATGGGCTAGGATATAATTTTATTGTTTTTCCTTTTTTAGGGTCACTAGATGTTTGCATAGGTATGGTTGAATTCAGCTCAAGAGATTTCCTGGGCTAAGGATTAGGTGGCATAGGTCACAAAATGCCATATTTTCACAGAAAGAAAATAAAACCACCAGATAAAAATGCATAAGAACAAATAACTTCAAATTATAAGAAAGGTTATGCTTAAAGATTTATTCTTGTCATATCTTCTCATAAATTTTTGCTTCTTATGAAGTGTAATTTATTAGAAAAATTGGAGAGTCTATTACACAAAATACTTTTAAAATGTGATACAAAGCGTGACTTTTGTCCAAGTTTCTGCTTTGAACAGAATTTGGAATGTAGTATATTTCCACCTTTCTGATCAGGACACATCACTATATCAATACAGATTTCCAAAATTCTGATTACTAGGATAGTCTTTACCATTTCTAAATATTACCAGAACACAGATAGATGCAAGCAACTAGGTAGAGATACTGGTCATGATCACATATAACTTATTCATTTCCAGCTGCCAAAACCTGCTTGTCATTTATTTTATTACTAAGGGAGTCAGACTCACTATAGAAATCAAGCATGACCTTTCTTAAATATTAGTCTAAAATGTTGAGTATTTTTTAAGTGGAATATGTTAACACTTTTAATACATATTATAAATCATATTTAAATATTTTGAGGTGCAAATAAGTAGTCATGCCTTATTATACATGTTTGTGCAAAAACAAACATTATAATGCTATATAGGCAAATATAATCCAGAGGTAGCTAGATGGAGGCAAGTGGTCTCCTGTTGCCTCTGAATTCAAAAGGAAGGCAAAGTGGGACTATGGCTTTTTTGCTACACAGTGGAGTAATTCTCCAGTGGAGGAACCCACCTCCCTGCTCTTCAACAGTATTATGGTACAAGAGTGAGAACAGCCTTGAAAGTAGAATATAAAGTGATAGCACTTAGGCAGCAGATATTTTTATGAGAACTCCAGCTGTACAGGAAATTATCTAAGGATGCTGGTGGCTAGCACCTGGTGATCCTGGGATCAATTTGACTCAGACTTTTGGGGAAAGCAGGCCCTTGCAGCAGTCAGGCAACTTGAATTATTTTACTAGAAAATAATTTGTATTATGCCCTAATATCAAAATCAGTGTCTATTAAAGATAATCAGTAGATGCTTGATGAATAAAACATGTAGTATCCACAAATGTAAAATAAGACAGATAACATTCCTTACCATCTTACAAAATATAAAAGACTAGAGGGCCAGTGCACAAAATTCGTGACCTCGGGGAATAGGTGGGGGGGTCCTTAGCCTGAATTGTGAGAGGGAGCAGGCAAGGCTGAGGGATCCCACAGGTGCATGATCGGGGCCAGGAAGGGACACGAGAGATTGGCCAGCCGGAGAGGGACCATGGGAGGGCTCCAGGGCATGTCCGGCCCATCTCAGTCCTGATTGGTTGGACCCCAACAGCAAGCTAACCTACTAGTTGGAGTGTCTGCCCCCTGGTGGTCAGTGCACATCATAGCGAGGGTTGAGTGGCCTTAGCATAGCATTAGCATACTGCACTTTGATTGCTTGAACAGATGACTGGACGACCAGACACTTACCATAGGACTAGAGGTCCAATGCATGAAATTTATGCAAGGGGCTCAGCCCTCGCAGCCCCAACTTCATCCAGAAGGTCATCTGGGAAGGACATCCAGAGGGTCATTCAGCTGTCTGGTCTAAATTAGCATATTATGCTTTGATTATTATAGATTAGAATTATCCTTTCATCATATTTCCTATAAACATGTAATTTGCTGCACTAAACATTGTAATAACTTATTATTTGAGTATTATTCTCTCCATTTTCTGAAGTTAAATTAGAGGTTAAAGAAATTATCCAATGTTATCTACATTAATTAAAATATCTATAATTTGAACCCAGATATATCTGATTTCAAAGCCCATAACCCTATGATTTTTTGATTTGGGAAGTGATAATTTAGCTATACACAGTTGTGCCTTTTTTCATGTATTTTTTTGACCAGTGAAAGTCTATTTTTGCACTACCAGTTCTCCACTATTGCTTGAACACAGCTATCCTCACTCTCTGTTGCCCAACTCAGGACTATAGGACTGATAGAGTGGCAGGAAGAGCTGGAAAATGAGGAGAGATGAAGAGATTTTCTGTTTACCTAGAACAAGTTTGGAATCTGAATGAAGGTTGAAATAAAGAGTGAGACACAGAACACCATGGATAACATCTCTTAATTATTTAGGAAGATTTCAAGAAATCTCATAAACTAGAGTATTGGGAGAAGTTGATGCAAAAGGGATTCACAGTCATGGAAAGAGAGACTTGTCTCAGTTACTGTATATTGATCTAAAAACTGTGAATAATGAAAGAAATTTATAGTCTGGTAGTTTCTGGACTCCTTCTAGCCAAGATATTCTTGCCTCAAGCCAAATATTACTGTTTCTGTTCTGGTTCTGTTCCTGTTATTTAGTTAGAAAGTATACTCAATGTCTTATTTTCATGATTTTTTTCCTTTGGTTAGACATCTTAAAATTAATGATTTTGTATATCTCCACTTAATATATTTAACATTTATAATTATGTTGTAGTTATGATTTGTAGTTATGAAATTGTATGATCCTTGAAGTCTAAGGTGACATTTTGACCTTTTCATGGTTTCATTCAGTACTCAACTAATCTAATCTAATAAAAGAGTAATATGCAAATTGACCCTCACTCTGTTACACCCATAAGCCACTCCCATAAGCCACGCCTGCCAACCAATCAGGAGCAAATATGCAAATTAACTCAACTAAGATGGCACCCAGTCTACTTCAGGCCCCCAACAGCAGTAGCCAGGCTTGTTAGCCAGGCAGGTTGTGGGGGAGGCAGGGGGGGTCGAGGGGCAGAGCCATCAATTGCTGGAACCTGGGAAGGGGCAGAGCTGGCCATCGCCGGGTTTGGGGGGCGTTCTGCCCAGGCCTGCAGCCTCAGGAAGAGACCCCGGCCTTGGAAGGGACAGAGCCGGCCATCATGGGGGTTGGAGGGGCGTCTTCTGCCCGAGGCTACAAGCCTGGGTAGGGTGGAACCGGGATTGGAGGGGCAGGGGTGGAGCCAGTGATGGGAGTGAACTACAGAGGACATACCTTTTCTTTTTTTTCCTTTTTTTAAATATATATTTTATTGAGTTTTTACAGAGAGGAAAAGAGAGGGATAGAGAGTTAGAAACACTAATGAGAGAAAACATCCATCAGCTGCCTCCTGCACACTCCCTATTGGGGATATGCCTGCAACCATGGTACATGCCGTTGGCTGGAATCGAACCCGGGACCCCTGATTCCTCAGGCCGATGCTCTATCCACTGAGCCAAACCATTCAGGGCAGAAACACCTTTTCTTAATGCTCATTGGCTAAGCCCCTGTATGCCACTGGTAATATTCTTAGTAACTTGGGTAATAAGAATCCAAAAAGGCATCTAGGATTTTTGCACCACACTCCTGGAGGGAAAAAAAATGAAGGTCCACTGCTGGAGTGCTAAGAAATGTCTTATCCTGCCCTAGCCAGTTTGGCTCAGTGTGTAATACCTCAGCCTACTGACTGCAGGGTCTGGGTTCAGTTCTGACCAAGGGCATGTACCTAGGTTGCAGGCTTCTCCCTGGCCGGGGCCTGGGCCAGGGATCATGCAGGAGGCAACCAATCGAAGTGTGCTTCTCATTTTGATGTTTCTCTCTTTCACTTCTCTTCCATATTCTCTAAAAGTCAATGGAAACATATTCTCAGGTGAGGATAAACACATCTTGAAAATGCCTAAAGAAAATTGTCATTTTTTCATGGTGAAGGGACTGGAGTCTGTGTTAATGAAAATACCTTGGTGGCTGCAGTGATTGGCAGTGGCTGTAGCAGTGGAGTGATAGGGCTGGTGGCTTCCCCTAATTAGCCTGGTCACCTCCCACAAAGGTAGGCAAGACTGCAACTTAGGCCCGCTCCCCATGGGGAGCAGGGAGTGTCCCTAGGCTGTCAGTAGGACACCCCCTTAGGGCTCCCAATATGTGAGAGGGACCAGGCTAGGCTGAGGAACACCCCCACCCCAAGTGCATGAATTCCGTGCATGGGGCCCCTAGTCTAATCTAATAAAAGAGTAATATGCAAATTAACCCTCACTCCATTACACCTAAACCATGCCCACCAGCCAAGCCACACTCACCACCCAATCAGAGCAATGGTATGCAAATTAACCCAGCCAAGATGGCAGCCGTCAGCCATGGAACTAGAGCAAACAGGAGGCCAGCAATGGAGGAAACTGCCTGCCTAGGCCAGCTGTGACCTCCGTTCAAGGCAACAAAGTCTCAATTATAGAAGATAAATAAACCCGAGAAACCTGCTTCCAGCCAGGCTTGCTGGGACTTCAGGTCAATGGGAGCTGTGGCCTACAAACAGCCCTCAACCCCTTACCCAGGCTGGCCAGGCACCCCAGTAGAGACCCGAACACTGAAGGGGCTGTGGGCAGCCTGAAAATGGCCCTCAGCTGCCCCTCACCCAGGCTCTCCAGACATCCCAGTAGGGACCTGCACCCTGAAGGGACTATGGGAAGCCTGAAAATGGCCCTCAGCCCCTCACCCAGGCTGGCCACATCCCCATTGGTTGAGGGTCCCCAGTGGGGGGCTTGGGCAACCTGCAAACAACCATGAGCCCCTCATCCAGGCTGGCCAGGCACTCCAGCAGGTGGACATACCCCAAGGGGTCCCAAACTACAAGAGGGCACAGGCCGGGCTGAGAGACCCCCCACGAGTGCACAAATTTTTGTTCACCGGGCCCCTACTAGCATTAAATGTATAAGAGCTAGTCACAGTGTTGGCTAATAGCCACTGATTGACCATTTGCTAAAGGAAGAAGTGTGTACAATCACCTGCATGCCTTATTTCTGGTCTAATGTCAACCTCTTTTCAAATTAGGATTATTTATTATTGTATCTGTAATATCTACTTTGGTATCCAGCACAGCCAGAATAAATGTGCTGGATGAAAGTGCCTTTTACTCTTCCACCTACAGACTGGTTCCTATGGGGTTTTGAAATGGATTTTTATGGCGTTTGGTAAAGTTTGGCAGCACCCATATAAAGTACTTGACACTGAGCCTGGTAACCAGTCAGCCTTCTGTGAAGCTAGAATGCCTGTATTGAAATCCTGCTTTTGTCTTCTACTAGAAGACTAACTGTGGAAACATATCTCTACCCCTCAGTATGTGTGTCTATATACCAGAGATAATACCAATACCTATATCATAGTATTATTGCGAAGATGAAATCGGAAGGAAGGAAGGAAGGAAGGAAGGAAGGGAGGGAGGGAGGGAGGGAGGGAGGGAGGGAGGGAGGGAGGGAGGAAGGAAGGAAGGAAGGAAGGAAGGAAGGAAGGAAGGAAGGAAGGAAGGAAAAATTTAGTACAGTGTTTAGCTCATAATACATTTTTAATTAATCCTATAAATATAGATTTAATTAATATCTAGACAGGCTAAAACTTCCCTTCATGTAGATAATATGTAAATTAATCTATTTAAAGCAAAGATTTTGTTATCTCTTCAGAGAAAAATATTAAAGGTAAAATTGAGATGCAGAATTGTCCACAAAACAAGGCAAGTAATATCAGTCAGAGAGAAGTAAATCAATTAAGACTGAAGAAGAGTTTAGCAGCAAGAAGTGACTTATATTAGCATATACACTATTTTATTTGTTAGTTTTTTTTTTCATATATCCAGATGATGCAAAGTATAACATGAACTTCTGTGACCTTCTAGACCTATACCTGTCCTTTGGGGATGGTGAGAGGACTGAGGTTCTGTTGAGTGTGTTTATCCTTATATCACTCATTAATTATAGTTAGCTTTCTTGAGCACTTACCACACAGCAAGCATGTATCTAAATGCTTTCAGATTTTTGTTTATTTAATTAGAACAACCCTAATAATAGTCACTATCCTATTTTTTTTTTAAAATGAGGAACCTGAGACAAAGTGCTTTTATGCCCAAGATCACATAGTAACTGACCAAGGACCAGAATCCAAGAGGTCTGGCTCCATAGTGCATTCCCTAAACAATGTATATTCTGCAGCATCAATTTTAACATTTATTTTCTTGACCCTTTAGACTAGGGTTTGTTTGTTTTTTAACTGCTGGAGAAGGGATTGTCTCTATTCTGTTTGTAGATCCATTAAGTCTCTGAATTGGCCAAATATCTTCTGTTTCAGACTCTTGTTAAAGTTTCCTGATGCCTCACGTTTACTTGCTTGCTGGGTTACTGATAGGCTGTTTTACCTGGGCCTCTGTAACATGCATATTTCTTATTCCTGCATATACATCTGGGCCTTTAATGGCTAATGTCTGGCTTTTTATTCTCAAATCACCCATTATTACTTTATTTACTATAATCTACCTAAATACTCAGTGCCTATTAATACTCTTTCTCTCTAGCCTTCCACTTGTGGAATAACTGACATGCCACTTCTTTCCCGAATTCTGTTTAACAGGGTCATTTACAGGCTAAGTAGCAGCATGTGTTATCACTTAATTCCTTATATCTTTTAGCTGCTAAATGACATGGGGAGACAAAAGAAAAACAATATTTACATTTTCTATAAGGGAGGTCATATATAATACAGAGCCAGAAATACACATGAAAACAATACTTTTGACTACTACACTGACTGGCCATATTTTCATGACTACCTGATGTTTATAGGCAAATTAGCTATAATTTCATACTGAAGTTGCTAGAGGACCAGACCATTATAAATAGGGAAGCTGGTTGTTTACCAGGATAGTAGAAGTGATTTTTTTCCCCTGAAAATATGGGTAAACAATGCAATTTAACAGCCTTTGAATGTGAGATATATATAAAAATTTGTGCACTTGGGGGGTGTCTTTCATCCTGGTCTAAGCACTCTCACAGTCTGGGCCCATCAAGGGATGTCCACCTGCTGGTTTAGGCCCGCTCCCTGGCGGAATGGGCCTAAGCTGGCAGTCAGACATCCCTCTGGAAGCCCGGGAGCCCTCGGGGGATGTGCACTTGCCAGCGGGGAGCAGGTTTAAGCTGCAGTTGGACATCCTCAGTACTGCTGAGGAGGCGGAAGAGGCTCCCACCACCACCGCTGTACTGGCAGCCCTCAGCCTGGCTTGTGGCTGAGCAGAGCTCCCTCTGTGGAAGTACACTGACCACCAGGGGCAGCTTCTGCATTGAGTGTCTGCCCCCTGGTGGTCCGTGTGTGTCACAGTTATCAGTCATTCCCAGTCATTCTTCAGTTAGGGTCAATTTGCGTATTACCCATTTATTATATAGGATTATTATATAAGATAGAAGCCTGGTGCATGGGTGGTGGCTGGCTGGTTTGCCCTGAAGGGTATCCCAGGTCAGGGTGGGGTCCCTGCTGGGGTGCCTGGCCAGTTTGGGTGAGGGGCTGATGGCTGTTTGTAGGCTGGCCAGATCCCCTTCAGGGTGGGGGTCCCTGCTGGAGTGGCTGGCAAGTCTGGGTGAGGGGCTGATGGCTGCTTGCAGGCTGGCCATGGCCACCAGCGACCCAAGCTCTCAGCAATGCTAGCTGGAAGCAAGTATCTGGAATTTATTTATCTTCCATAATTGAAACTTTGTTGCCTTGAATGGAGGCCACAGCCAGCCAGCGCAGGCAGGAAGCCAGGGGCAACCAAGGCCTCCTGCTTGCTCCAGCTCTAGTGGCTGCCAGCTGCCATCTTGGTTGGGTTAATTTGCATATAGTCGCTCTGATAGGCTTGTGGGCGTGGGTTGGGGTATAGCAAAGATGTGGCCAATTTTCATGTTTCTCTTTTATTAGATTAGATACTGACTGGCCAGATTATGACCACCCCATCAGTACATCTTTGGGCCATCTTTTGCCTTCAGTACTGTGGCGATTCTTCTTGGCATTGACTCCACGAGGTGTTGAAAGGTGATGCGAGGAATCTGACACCATGCCTGATGAATAGCACTGTCCAGTTCTGTGAGATTTGATGGTTGTGGAACCAGCTGCCTGATGGCTCTTTCAATTTCATCCCACAAATGCTCACTTGGATTGATATCTGGTGATTGTGGGGGCCACCTAAGCAAGGTAAAGTCTCCCTCATGTTCTTGAATGCACTTCCGCACAATACAAGGACTGTGGCATGGTGCATTGTCTTGTTGGCAGAAGCCATCTCCATTGGGATATGCCATCAACATGATAGGATAAACCTGATCAGCAAGGATACTTATGTATGTTGTGCTATTCAGACATTCCACATGAATTAAAGGACCCAAATCATGCCAGGAAAACATGCCCCAAACCAAAACACTGCCCCCACCAGCTTGAAGGGTTGTACTCATGCATGTGGGGTGCATGCTTTCATGCTGTTTCCACCAAATTCTCACTCTGCCATCTGCATGATGCAACTGGAAACATGATTCAGCAGGCCACATGACTTTTTTCTAATGCTCAACTGTCCAATCCTTGTGTTCCTGTGCAAATTGGAGACATTTTATCTTGGTAACTGCAGATAGCAAAGGTGTTCGAACAAACCTTCACCTTCCATATCCCATACGATACAGTGTATGACTAATTTGCCTACAAACGTCAGGTGGTCATAATAATCTGGCCACTCAGTGTCTGTGTGTGTGTGTGTGTGTGTGTGTATTCCAAGTTCAAAGGGTGTTAAATTGCCTTGTTTACCCATATCTTCAGAAAAAAAATTATTTATACTGTCATGGTAAACAACCTGCTTCCCTATTTATAATGGTCTGGTCCTCTAGCAACCTCAGCACAAAATTATTCTACTTTGCCTACAAACGTCAGGTGGTCATAATCATCTGGCCACTCAGTGTATATTAATACTATGATTTCATATTTGATCAGAGTTTTCTGTTTACAATTTCCCAAAGTTTTCACATTTATTTCTGGTAACAAACTCTGATAATGCTGTGATTATTGTCTTCAGTAATTAGGAATAATGGTGTTGCTGACTCTTAAGAACCTGGAAATAAGGAAAACATTCTCTCACTCTTCCCAAGCATTAGTTTTTAAATTCAACATTTATTAGATAAAGAAAGATGTGCAAAGTCACCCACAAGATTCAACTCAAACTTAAAAATCACTATAGTTAGACGAATAGTGTCAAAATGGGGATTGGTCAGCCATGAAGATAGAAGTAATTATTCACAGAGAACAATGTTGAAAATAAACATTATTCCAAGTACTGTCCGAAAGACAGAGCCTTAAAAAGTAGACTTAGACTATTGCAGTTATGTTGGCAAGATTGAGCCTGCTATTATGACATTAAAACATATGGTTATGTGAATCTGGTCCTATTAACACTTCATTTAGCAAATTCATCCTTGTGTGCATCCACATTCACCAAACAAGCCAATTATAATTTGGTTTCCCCTGTAGATCTACCTACAGGATAAAAAGGACTAACTGTGCAGCTTCAGGTATGCTGTGTCATGGGACAGTTATTAGGTGGCTATTTTAGGTTGCAAGGATCAGAAATCTACTTGTGCTAGTCTAAACACACACACACACACAAACAAAGTATGAATATGTGAACTGATAATGAAGATGTTCTACAGGAAATAGAGTGTGTCTCAGAATATGTGGGGGATGCATGCTGAGGGGGTCTCAGAAGTGGTCCAAAATGAGAAACTGGAAAGCCACAGAGAACCCATAAAACCCTCTCTCTCCAGCTCTCATTTTCCGTCTCCACATGGAGGCTTCCTTTTTCATTTTCTATAAACAATTACTTCTGTTTCTTTAGACTACATGGGAATTAAAGATTACTACTTAGCATTTTCTTAGCATATGCGTCTTTAAGTTCTGCCTTACAAATAGAAACTTGCATTTCCTTTCTTTTTTATTACTGAAATATAATTGACTTATTACTCATTGGTCTGTGGGCCCAGGGCCTTCCTCCTGTGTGCCCCTTAGATGAAACCCCATGAAGCATACCAAAACCCCACTATTTTTGGTTGAAATTGACCAGTCTAACCTTAGCCAAGGAACACCAAATAACTCCTACCAGAGACCCTACTAAAGGCATGGGCCTCAGACCTTGCCACTCTGTGCCTATACCATTCCCACATGTGGCCCCTCAGATGTGCCATGTACCTGTGAGTTCAGAACCTGTGAATAATAAACTTTTCTAGTTCAGTTTTCTTATCGTCTTTTGTTAAACCACTGCTCACTCTCCAACACCTGGAGCTCTACTTAGCAGGTGTTAATTTAACAATGTCACAACATGTGTGAATTTTCAAATCAGCTTGTCAATTTCTACAAAGAAAGCTTTCTGAATATTATTGGAATTATGTTGATCCATTATAAATTTGGGGAGTATTGACATCTTAAAATTTTGGGTCTTCAGATCAATAAAGAAGACTTATCTTTCCATTTCTTTGGTTCTTCCAAAAATTTTATTTTAGCAAAATTTAGTAATTTTTAGTGTATCGAACTTGCATACTTTCTATTATACTTATTACTGCATATGCTATGCATTTGAAGCTATTGTAAATGATACTTTTATTCCATTTTTCAATTGTTGCTAGTACATAGAAATTCAATTGTTTTTCTATATTGATCTTGTATTTTTTAAAATGTTACTAAATTCTCAATAGTTATAGTAGCTATGAATATATTCTCCCACATTTTATTTGTAAACCATTAGGGGATCTGTGAATAAAGACAACTTTAATTATATCTTTTCTACCTGGATATCTCCCACTTGTCTTTTAATTGCACTAGAGGCTTGATGCACGAAATTTATGCAAGAGCAGGCCTTCCTCCCCCTGACTTCTGGCACCAGTTTCCCTCTGGCTGACACGTGAGACCTGGGCTTCCCTCACAGCCCTGGCTTCATCTGGAAGGTCATCCAGAAGGATATCTGGTCTAATTAGCATATTATGCTTTTATTATTATAGATTACTAGGGGCCCGGTGCACCAAAATTTGTGCACTCGGGGTGGAGGGAGTCCCTCAGCCTGGCCTGTGCCTTCTCACAGTCTGGGACCCCTCAGTGGATGTCCTATGATGGCCCCAGTCTGCCAGGCACCTTTTGTGTGTGTGCGTGTGTGTGTGTGCATGTGTGTGTGTGTGTGTGTCACCACTGGGGACCTGCCCCCAGCTGCATCTGAGGCTCGGAGCAGTCCTCCCATGTGTGTCTACCTACTTGGGGCCTGCCCCCAGGCACACCGTGGAGGCTTGGAGCAGGCACCCCCTCTATGTTGATCTCTCAGACTCTTGCCCCTCCCCTGCATGTTGTTCTCTTTTTTGAGCATGGCCAGGGCTGGGTGAGGCCTGCCTCCCAAGCTTGCCTACTGCCCATCTTCCTCCAGCCACCAGAAAGCAGGGAAAACCCGCCTCGTGGTCAGGCCAGCCTTTTCCTGCTCCCTGATCCCCGGAAGGGACCTGGGAAGCCGCCAAGCAGGCCACCGACTCTTTCCCACTCACCCGTCCCCTGCTGCCTTCCTTTCCCACTTCCCGGTGCCGCCAAGGGGTCTGGATAGCTGCCAAGCAGGACCCCGGCCCCTGCAGCCTTGCTTTCCCGCTCTCCGGTGCCCCTCAAAGGGCCTGGGCAGCCACCAAACAGGCCGCCAACCCTGTTGCCTCTTACCTGCTTCCCGCTGCCCTCCAACCCTGCCGCCTGTTTCCCACTCACGGGTCCTGGGTCCTGCGTTGTCCCGCCCTGCAGCCGCTCTGTGCACTCGGGAGGTCCCTCAGCCCGGCCTGTGCCCTCTCACAGTCTGGGACCCCTCGGGGGATGTCCACCTGCTGGCGTGCCTGACCAGGCTCGGTGAGGGGCTTTAAGGCTGCCCACAGCTCCCATTGACCCAACGTTCCAGCAAGGCTGGCTGGACGCAGGTTTCTGTTCCTTTAAGCTGAGGTGGGCTGAGGTAACGAAACCTCCTCTGCTTCACCTCACAGTGCAGCGTCTATAATGAGACTTTGTTACTCTTAGTAAGGCAGGCCAGGCTGCTGTTCCCTTCAGCTCCTGAGGATTCTATGATTGTTACATTATTGAAACATGTTTTGGAGCCTGCCCGCCAAGGGCCGAAAATAGTATCGCTTTCGCTCCTGCTGCAACGTACGCTGCCTGAACATTTACTCAGGTCCGGGAGTGGCGGCTGCCATGTTGGCTGGGCTAATTTGCATACAGCCGCTCTGATTGGCTGGTGGGCGTGGCTTACCCTGTCTCAGAGAAACGGTTAATTTTACTATTTCGCTTTTATTAGTTTAGATTATATATTGATTCAAAATTGAACTAAAGTATTGAAAAGAAATGGTGAAAGTAAATATCTTTTTTTTTTCCTGATTGTAGAAGTGCATTCAGTCTTTCAATATTAAATGTGATAGTAGCTACAGTATTTTGTTGTAGTTTCCCTTTATCAAGATTAGGATATTGTCTTCTATTCCTACTTTCCTCAGAACTTTTATCAGGAATAGATGCTGGATTCTGTCAAATGCTTTTCTTGCTGAAATGATCACATGTTTTTGTTGGTGTTGCTTGTGTTTTTAGTTTGGCAATGTGTTGGATCATAATGATTTATTTTATAATGTTAAACGAACCTTGTATTCCAGAGCTATACTCTGCTTGACCATGATATGTTAGCCTTTTTATGTATTATTGCATATGATTTGCAAGTTTTTATTGTGAGTTATAAATATTTGTTTATGAGGAAAATTTCTTTTAATACCTTTGGTTCATATCAGGATAATTTTGACTTCTGGAATGATTCAGAAAAAAAGTGCATTTTTAATGTTATTGTAATTGAATTGTTTTCTTAAAGTCTTTTTCATACTGCTCATTTCTAATCATTTTTTTTTTCATGGTGATCTTGTACCCTGAGCCATAGCTGGATTCATTTATTAGCTTTAATAGCTATTTTGTGAATTCTCTGGGATTTTCTATATGTAGGATCATGTCATTTGTAATGAGATAGATTGTCTTTTCCAATTTGAATGCCTTCTATTACTTCTCATTGCATAATTTCCTTTGCCAGAACTTTCAGTACAGAGTTCAGTAACAGTGGCATGGGGGTATCATTTTCTTATTTCTCATCTTGGACAGAGCTTTTAATTATTCACTACTAACTATATTGTTAACTGGGTTTTTCACGTATGTCCGTTATCATGTTGAAAAAGTTCCTTGTCTTCATAGTGCTGAGTATTTTTATGAGTGTTGGTTTTGAAAATGCTTTTCTACATTAACTGCAATTATCATCTCCTCCCCCGCCATGCTTAATTCTATTTATGTGGTATATCATATTGATTGCTTTTCATATGTTCAAGCACTTTTATATTTCTGGAGTACATCCTACTTTTTCATGGTCTATACTCTTTTGATATGCTAACATTTTATTGGAGGATTTATCTATGTATATTCATAAAGGATATTAGCCTATACTTTTATTTTTATTATGTCTTTATTTGTCTTCAGTGCCAAGATAATGCTAGCCTTCTAGAATTAGTTAGAAAGTCTTCTTTTTGTTTAGAGCTTGAGAAATACTGATCTTAATTCTTCTTTAAATGTTGGGTAGAAATCACTATTACAGCTATCTGCTCCTTGGATTTCATTTGTTATATTTTTTAAATTAAATTTATTAGGGAGACATTGATTGATAAGATTATATAGGTGCTAGGGGCCCGGTGCACAAAAATTTGTGCACTCGGGGTGCAGGGAGTCCCTCAGCCCGGCCTGTGCCCTCTGACAGTCTGGGACCTCTCAGTGGATGTCCTATGATGGCCCCAGTCTGCTAGGCGCCTTTTGTGTGTGTGTGTGTATGTGTGTGTGTCGCCACTGGGGACCTGCCCCCAGCCGCATCTGAGGCTCGGAGCAGTCCTCCTGTGTGTGTCTACCTGCTGGGGGCCTGCCCCCAGGCACATCCTGGAGACTTGGAGCAGGCACCCCCTCTATGATGATCTCTCAGACTCTTGCCCTCCCCTGCATGTTGTTCTCTTTTTTGAGCTGTGACCAGAGCTGGGTGTTGCCTGCCTCCCAAGCTTGCCTACTGCCCATCTTCCTCCAGCCACCAGAAAGCAGGGAAAACCCTGCCTTGTGGTCAGGCCAGCCTTTTCCTGCTCCCTGATCCCCGGAAGGGCCCTGGGAAGCCGCCAAGCAGGCCTCCAACTCTTTCCCACTCACCCATCCCCTGCTGCCTTCCTTTCCCCCTTCCCGGTGCCACCAAGGGGTCTGGGGAGCTGCCAAGCAGGACCCCGGCCCCTGCAGCCTTGCTTTCCCACTCCACGATGCCCCTCAAAGGGCCTGGGCAGCCCACCAAGCAGGCCGAGACCCCCCCTGCCGCCTCTTACCCGCTTCCCGGTGCCCTCCAACCCTGCCGCCTCTTTCCCACTCACCGGTCCTGGGTCCTGCTCTATCCCGCCCTGCAGCCGCTCTGTGCACTCTGGAGATCCCTCAGCCCGGCCTGTGCCCTCTCACAGTCTGGGACCCCTCGGGGGATGCCCACCTGCTGGCGTGCCTGACCAGCCTGGGTGAGGGGCTTTCAGGCTGCCCACAGCTCCCATTGACCCAACGTCCCAGCAAGGCTGGCTAGACACAGGTTCTGGAGTTTTTTTCT
>PVJC01018626.1:0-31140 GCA_004026665.1 Murina feae | reverse complement strand
CCAAGCAGGCTGCCGACCCTGCGCCTCTTTCCCACTCTCCGATGCCCCTCCAACCCTGCCGCCTCTTTCCCACTCACGGGTCCTGGGTCCTGCGCTGTCCCGCCCTGCAGCTGCTCTGTGCACTCGGGAGGTCCCTCAGCCCGGCCTGTGCCCTCTCACAGTCTGGGACCCCTCGGGGGATGCCCACCTGCTGGCGTGCCTGACCAGCCTGGGTGAGGGGCTTTCAGGCTGCCAACAGCTCCCATTGCCCAACGTCCCAGCAAGGCCGGCTGGATGCAGGTTTCCTATAATTGATGCTGTTCCTTTAAGGCAGCCTTTTACTAACGAAGCCTCCTTTCTGCCTCACCTTGCGGTTTCTATAATGAAACAATTGTTACACTTAATTGTTGCAAATGTGCGTTTTTGCTTCAGGCCAAAGGCTAAGGAGCCAGCGAGCAGGAAGTTTCACTCTCGCTCCTGCTGCAACGGACTCTGCCTAAACGTTTACTCAGGTCCGTGAGTGGCGGCCGCCATGTTGGCTGGGCTAATTTGCATACAGCCGTTCTGATTGGCTGAGGGCGTCCTGGAGAAACAGTTAATTTTACTATTCCGTTTTTATTAGTTTAGATGAGAAAATGCTGTTGGAACCGAAGGGTGGAAGTCTGAGAATAGATGACAGACAGCCAGGGATTTAAGTAAAGCTCTGGCTGGTCTCTAATTTCTAACAATGCTATGATGTGTTTGTCTAGCTTCTCTCTCCCTGGGCCTCCTGTCATCGCACAGCACTGAGGCAAAGGGGAGGTCCAACAGGCAACATGGGCTACAGATGAACAGCAGGGAACAGAGCATTTGTAGTCAACTACAGAGTTTATGGGGATAAGCTTGAGGCAGGATAAATTCAGTTCTTCCAGGTGTCAAAGATAAGGCATGAACACAGGGCAAGCTGGGAGCGTATTCAGTGGAAAGAAGAAGTAATCTTGGTCAGAGACTCATGAGTGACCTTTAGCTCCATCCAATCTTGGGAAGTACAATCTTGGGAAGTCACCTCATCCTTCTGATTTTCACTTTCCTTCGTTGTGAAAATGGAAAGAAGAAAATACTTTTACCTCTTTCAGAGTTATTACAAGGATCAAGTCAGATAAGATTGTGCCATGTAAGCTATAAAACTATCAAAATATTATTTATTCAAGGCAACAAATCTTTATTGGATGCTTCTTGAGTCCCTGGTGCAGTACTTGGTAGAAAAAGTAGCACAATACAGTCTAGCCCTCCAAGAGCACTTCAGCAGAGATCAATGTGTAAACACACAAGACATCTTCAAAGTGATACGAAACAGAAATGAAGCTGCAGTTAATTTAGTCCAAGGGATGGAGGTCAGAGTCTCAGGAAGGTGATAATGGACCTGAACCTTGAAGAGTAAGTGGGTAAAAGCCAGGCAGAGGAAGCTGGGACGTGCATTCCAGTGGAGAAAAGCGAATAAGCGAAAAGGTGTGAAAGCACACAGTGTTCAGGGAGCAGTGGGCTGTCTTGTGTGGCTACCGCACAGGCTACACGGGGGAGAATGCTTAGAAAGGAAGCTGAACAGATTGGAACCAGTTGTAAAGGGCTCTGCATCATGACAGAATTACATGTCATCAAACAAGAGGCAACTGGTACACACACTGAAAGGATTAGAGGAGAACATCAGTTTTTCCCTCCCCTTTCTTTTGTCCTGCCACTGAAAAAATGAGACACAGTATTTGCCTTCAAGTTATAATCCAGCAGAAAGACAAATGCTACCGGCACTGTAACAAAAGTACATAAGGAGTACAGGGAAGGGTACAAAAAGTAGTCAATTCCACACGGGAGTCAGGGAAATATTAAGGAGGTGTTAAGCTGGTTTTATCCAGGCAGAACAGAGTTGGGAAGGTATTCCACACAGAGGGAGCAGCATGTGCAAAGATAGAGTCATAAAATAGCATAGCAGATAGTTTGGCAAGAGCTTAAGGTACAAGAGAAATATGATGCTAGAAACCTGGAAAAGTAGGAAGAAGCCAGTGCCAGTATTACAAAGGCCAAAGTTCTAAAATTTCAGTTCTGCCTCCTTCTAGTGGTGTGACCTTACAGGCTACTTACCTCTCTAAATGTCACTGTCATTATTGATAAAATGTGAGTATCAATAGAATCTACAGGAAACCAAGATGGCGGCACAGGTAAATACCGGGAATTGCTGCCTCGCACAACCATTTCAAAACCACAATGAAAAGAAAAAATTGACACCACCCAGACCCACAGGAAGGCTGGCTGAGTGGAAATTCTACAACTAGAAAGAGACTGAGACTCAGAGGAGGTGCGGAAGTAAAGTGCAGAGGTATTGAGGCGCACGCAAACGGGCTCGTGGAAAGGGCTGGCAGCTGAGGATGCGGTTGTCTTTTTCATACCGGAGGAGGGCACAAGCTCCTGACAGCTCTGAATTCCAGTTCTGGGTGAGTTTCTGGGGACCCAAACTCATACGGGAGAAGCTGGACTGTCTGGCACCATCTGACACCAGGAGGATCTCCAGAGAGGCTTTCTCTCGGCGGTGCAGAGGGTCACTGAGACCCGGTGCCTCTTAGGGCAGGGCTGAGAATCAGCCATAGCTGTTTGCTCTGCCCTGTTGATTCCCAGAGACCCTGCCCCACCCAAGCTGCTCGCAGAGGCTTTTGCATATAAAAGGCTGGGAAGCCTCAGGCAGAAGCTAGAATAGCATCTCCTTAGAGTTCCAAGGGCCAGTGTACCCAGTGGTCAGAGCGGGACGACCCAGATTACAACTCCTCAAATGCATAAGGGACACACTCAGGGGGCAGACTCAGTGAGCACCAAAGCCCCACTGAAGCAAGCCTTGCCCCATAAGGGTGTCTCCAGCACAGAAGTTCTCCCACCATAGACACAGCTGATTCTCACAGCCAACTGGCCTGGAGGTCAATTCCTCTCCCGGATACCAACAACAATCAAGGCTTAGCTACAACACAACTGTACACAAAGCCAAAAAGCGGTGCAACAGGAGTGTCCACCTCAGGTAATTGGGGAGGCTGAGCCACTGAGCCCTTTAGGACACCTAGCACAGAAAGCCACTCTATCAACTCAGGGAAGCAATCAAAATGCGGAGACAAAGAAACAGATCACAAATGACAGAAATGGAGGAAAGCAAACTACTGGATATAGAGTTCAGAACTACGGTTTTAAGGTTTTTCAAGAATTTTCTAGAATCCTCCGATAAACTTAGTAATATTATACAGAAATCCAATAGCAGACTAGAGGTTTGCAATAATCAAGTCAAAGATTTGAAACATGAAAAAGCAAAAAGCATCCAACTGGAAGAGAAAAAAGAAAAAAGAATCCAGAAGTATGAAGACAGTATAAGGAGCATCTGGGACAACTTTAAGCGTACCAAAATCAGAATTATAGTGCTCCCAGAAGAAGTGAAAGAGCAAGATAGTGAAAACCTATTTGAAGAAATAATGACAGAAAACTTCCCCTACCTGGTGAAAGAAATAGACTTACAAGTCCAGGAAGCACAGAGGACCCCAAGCAAAAGGAATCCAAGGAGGACCACACCAAAACACATCATAATTAAAATGCCAAGGGCAAAAGACAAAGAGAGAATATTAAAAGCAGCAATAGAAAAACAGTTACCTACAAGGGAGTACCCATACGACTGTCAGCTGACTTCTCAACAGAAACAATGTAGGCAAGAAGGGAGTGGCAAGAAATATTCAGTGATGAATAGCAGGAACTTACAACCAAGATTAATCTACCCAGCAACGCTATCATGTAAAATTGATGGTCACATAAAGAGCTTCACAGACAAGAAAAAGCTAAAGGAGTACATCACTACGAAACCAGGATTATTTGAAATGCTGAAGGGCATTCTTTAAGAAGAGGAGGAAGAAGAAAAAGGTAAAAATAAAAAGTATGAACAACAAAGTGACAACAAATACATATCAACAAGTGAATATAACAAGTTAATAGAAATATCTGATGAACAGAATAAACTGGTGAATAGAACAGAAGTAAGGGCATAGAAAGGGAGTGGACTGACAATTCTCAGGGGGAAGGGGGTGTGAGAGGTATGGGAAGAGACTGGACAAATATGTTACATCTATGGATGATGACAGTGGTGGGAGTAAGGGCACCGGGTGGAGGCGGGGGAACCAGGTGGAGGGGAGCTATGGGGGTTAAAAAAAAAAAGGAACATCTGTAATAATCTGAACAATAAAGAATTTTTTAAAATTTAAAAAAAAAGAAAAAAAAAAGAAAAAAAAGAAGTGAACCTAAAAATCAAGTGAATAAAAGAATCTGATAAACAGAATAAACTGGTGAATAGACTAGAATTTGGGGCATAGAAAGGAGTGGACTGACAATTCTCAGGGGGAAAGGGGTGTTGGGGGTGTGGGAAGAGACTGGACAAAAATCGTACACCTATGGATGAGGAGGAGGGGGAGGGTAAGGGCAGAGGGTGGGGTGGGAACTGAGAGGAGGGGAGCTATGGGAGGGGGGGGAAGAGGAACAACTAATAATATGAACAATAAAGATTAAAATATATATATATCCTTGGGTGAGGATTAACATACAAATAATTTAAACTAAAAAAAAAATAAAATCTACAGCACAACATCACTGAAGGATTAAAACTAATATAATACTGAATGTCAATGTAATTGAAAAAAATTTTAAGGTCACTGAAGGATTAAATGAGATAATAATCCACGTAAAAGACTTAGTACAGAATGTTTGATTTACGGTAAACACTCAATAAACTACTACTACTGTTATCATAACCATTATTACAGAAAACTTTATTAGGAAACTAATAGGGGTTAAGGCAAGAGATGAAGAGGCTCGGACTAGAGCAGAGGTTAATAAGGATGGAAAAGAGAAGTCAGTGCAACTCTTTCTGAGTTGGACATGACTGACTGGAATTGGTGAGAGGGAGAGACGATTGGCAAGATGGAATATAGCGTGCCTCTAGGTTCCAAACTTGGACAGCTAGGTCCATGAGTAAAACTATTCAGCAATTTGGGATATGTGGGTAGCTCTGGGGAATGTCCACATGAACATGTCAAGGACACTGTGAAATATGCAGGTCCTTGGTTTAGGAAAGAATTCAGGAAAGGCTCTATCATCACTTCCTAATCCATATTCTGCAGCTTGAAAACCACCCTCACCTGCATGCCATTAAACACGTGGCCCTAAGGAGCCATGTTTGATTTATGTAATCATCTCCCCTAGTTTACTGAACTGTAGATGGGACCTGACCCATGGAGGAAAGGAAACCCCTGTCAATCAGGTGTTCCTGCTTGTAGTCCTTAGAATCATGTAGCTGCAGGGGTTTGCATCACCCTTGAGGAACGAGTAATGGGAGAAATGCAAAGAAATAAATGTAGGAGACATACAGAAAAAAATTAAAATGAGAGATTGCAAGGCCTCATGAAAAGAGAAAGGGAGAGTAGCTGTCCGATATGTTTAGTTTTCACAAAGCCCAGGTGCATTTAGACATCAGAGTCTGTGAGCTCGCCCGGCATCCTTTCCTACTTGTGCTTCCTTGCACTCCATGCAACCAAACGACATTGCCAATCAGAAAACAGAGAACAAAATAAGGAAATGGCCAAGGTCAGGACCCTTCAAGGTCAGGACTTCAACACGGAGTCTGACGGAGGAAGAAAAGCCAGTGAAAGAGGCAAGGAAAGGGCATGCATAAGAGGGAAGAGGTAATTCAGTAAAACGCAGTGTCTTAGAAGCCAATGTGAGAGAAAGCTTTAAGGACTAGCAAGTCAGTCAACAGTATCAAAATGCTATAGAGAAATCAGAGGAAGACAAAACTAGGCTACTGGGCATGGCAATTAAGAGGTCACTGTGACCTTTCTCAAAGTAGTAGTGATTATAACTCAAAAACAGTTTTCAAACTTTGACGGCCACATTAGTCATACTGTTTATCCTTACGTGCATCCTAACAGGTCTCTACCTTGGTTTCTCTGTTTAAGCATAATTAATAAAATCTGCCCCAACCCTTGCCATTCTGGGGTGTTCTGTATTTTAAACTGCATGGTGGTATGTATGTATGTATATATGTGTGTGTGTGTGTGTGTGTGTGTGTATGAAAAAATTCTTAAACTGAACATTTAAGATTTGTGCAGAGAGAGAACACAGAATCTACTGCTCTGTCCTTACATAGTAATTAGACTTAAAAAAAATGTAAACAGGGGCTTATAAAATAATTTGAAAAATGTTCTTTGAATCACAGAATCATCCCACAATATCCTCAACCTCAGCCTTCTGAAGTAATGTCATGCATTATACTGTCCTCGCCAAAAAACTGACTGGTAAAAGTTTCCATACTGTTATGACTATGTTCACCTTAAAATAAATAAATAAAGTCGCATGTGTCTCCAGCAACTTGAGCCCAGGGCAAGCAATCTGAACTCTCTGAAAGAAGGGCTGACAGATCCAGATTCAAAGCAGCCAGAGGTGCGAGGGCAGCCTCCTACCTTCATCAGGTGCTTGTTGACCCACTTGGTGAATGTTTTCTTCTGAACTCGATCCCGTTCATCTGTAAAGGAAACACAGAGACACTGGCTTAGCACTTACCCGAGGAACCAATTCCCACATTCCGATTCCTCCAGGACCATGGAGACAATCTCCACAGACAATGAAACAGTGTCTTTTTGTTGGGAAGGTTGGACCTGCCTGAACTTTCTCTTCTGTCCTAACCATGTTGTTACCGTACAGATTAAACGGAATCATGGGGCTCAAAAAGCATGTATGGCAAAGTCTCCTTGACATCATAATTCTCTGGAGAGCAGAGGGATTCCCTGCTTCCCCTACAGAAAGCTCCAAAAAGCCAAAGCTATGAAAACTACCAACAGAAAGAGTGCAGTGGCCTTGGCATTTGGAACACTCAATCTGCAGTGGTTAAATCTCACTCTTCATACACAGTTCTGCCCGATCAGTGCTCTCCTCCTCGACTACTGTCTTCATTCCAATTTCCTCTCCAGCCATTACCAACCAGCCAAACTTCCAAAGCTGCCCAGTTTATCCCACTGCACATCTCCTCCCTCCCTCCTTTCTCCTAAGTCTTGCAGAGGCCGCATTTCTTTGTAGGCAAACTCTCCTTTGCTCTCAACTTCATCCACTGCTTTGACAGAAACATAACTAGCAATGCTTGACAATGACTGCTCCGCAGAGGCCCAATCCTGTGGAGAACTCACCTTCTCCCACAATTGCCAGTTCCCCAGAGCCACTTCCAGGACACAGACCCGTCTGCCCCACTTCTTCCTGTTTATTTAAAGCCCTTGCCATTCCCTATACCGTCTTGTTCAAATCATCCTCACTGTCAATCGGCCATTCCCTCCTTCCCGCCCTCTCCACATGGCAAATCTGCCTTAACCTTCCCTGACAACTTGGTCCCCATTTATTGTCTCCATATGTATCATCTGGCAGGAACCCCAAATTACTTGAATGTATTTGCTGACAATGCATCTGAGCCTGCGTGGCTCCCCTAACCTTCGTCTCCAATTCATATCCAGCCACCACAATGCCACATCCTGGGCCCATTCCTTCTCCACACACTATTCAGCAGTCATCTTTATCAATCTCTCATGCCTCCTAATCATTCTCAACCTCCAACACTCCATTCTTATTCTATTAAGAGCATCTAAGATTATCCAAGTCTATACTAGACAACATGGTTACGCAATTCAAAGCTGCCATCATTAATATCCCAGCAACTCCCACTTGCCTAACCTTCTACTCAGTTCACACGACAATCTCCAAACCTGAATTATCGCCACTGCTTAACAATTTCATTTCTTATCCAACTCAGAGAACATCTCAGAAGAAAGTGGAGAATTACACAAATCTGATTCTCTAGTAATTCACACAAACTTGTTAGGTTCTCTCCTCTGCCCAAGCATTCCCTTCTTCCTGGTTTCCTATTAAAAGCTACACAGGTATCATTGCAAACAATGCCAGGCTCTCTTCCTACTTCAGGTGAACTGCACATCTACTTACTTTCTAAGTTTACAGCCATTCAATAGTCTTACATTCACATCCTTCTTCTCAGCCTTGAATCCTTTCCTGTTTTTCAAGGAACAATTCTCTCTTCCGATATAGACCACAGACCTTGGGAATTAGAGTGACCTTAGAAGTTATATAGTTTAATTCCTTGCTGATACAACAATCCCTTCAATAATAAAGAATCATATGTTCAGGGTTAAAAGGTCTGTCCAAACCATCTACAATATTCCTGACGCTTAAAACTTACAATAATAGAGGAAGATCCAAGCTGGCTGTGGAGTAGATGGAAGTTCCACTCACCTCCTCCCAGTGCCAAACTGAATTTCCAGCTAAGTTATAGATCAATCAACTGAAGACTAGCTGAACAGAAGTTACAAACAATGATCTACAGAAGAAGCCACATTGAGACGGAATAATATTGAATATAAACTATAACTGAAAAAAAACAAAAACAAATAAAAATAACAATAGAGAAGTCACTACCTCATAAAGGAACACATACTAATTTAATAGTTCCATGAAGTTCCATAAGCTACTTCTTTATAAATTCTAACTATTGGCTCTCTTTGGAACTGTTAAAACAAAATAAAAAGTATAATCTATCTTTCACTTCATAGAGTCCTGCAAGTATTTGAAACCAAAAAAAAATTTTTAGATATATTTTTATTGATTTCAGAAAGGAAGGGAAAGGGAGAGAGAAACAGCAATCATGAGAGAGTATCATTAATCGGCTGCCCCCTACTGGGGACTGAGCCTGCAACCCAGGCAGGTGCCCTTGACCATAATCGAACCCAGGACCCTTCAGTCAGTAGGCTGATGTTCTATCCACTAAGCCAAACTGGCTAGGAAGAAACCAGAATTTTTATTCAACTTAACCACTGTCATTCCAACATATTCTGATCACTTGATCTTTTTAGATGCTGATTCAGTTATCCAATGTCATCACCATCCTTTCCAAGCCTGTATCATCCACAGACTGAACCAGAATCAGCCTGCGACTATTCTCATCTAAGTCACTGACACACTGCTCATACTATTTATTTTCTCCTTGTGACATGCTACTTTCTTCCTCTCCACCTCTCCAAATGCTATTTATTCTTTAAAACCCAGCTCATTCACTTTTTTTTATGAATTTTTTTAAGGACCTACACTGCTTGGAACAGACTATTTTACTCAAAGTCACAATTCCTACCTTTGAAAGAGGTAACAGTCTAGCAGAGAAGAGAAATAACTTCAACACACTTTGCTAAGTGCTGTAACAGGGTAAGCAGAGAGTGCTCAAGAGTACAGCAGCCTATCTGAGCAGGGAAGGAAGCATGGGAGCAGGTTAGTGAGTTTCCAGCTGAGTGACTCTAACTAAACCTTAAAAGATGAGAAGTTAACAAGAAAGAGAAGGGACAAAACTACTACATGACGTTTCACCTACTGCAAATTCATGCTCGAAGAACAGCAAATATTAAGGATGGTTGAAAGACGGGATGTGTATTAGATAGTGGTAAGACTTAAAATTGGATAGGATGCCACGGACCAAATTATGACTTTTCATGACAAGGAGTCCAAACATTATCACCAAGAAACTGATAAAGGGAAGGGAAGCATTGAAAGATTTTAAATATAAGAATGACAAGATCAGTTTTGTGTTTGAGAACCTTTCCTGACAACTCCAGTTCTCAATAGACTCTCTGTTCTCCAAATTTTTATGGTACTTACTATGCTAATCATTCCATCAGCGCTTACATAATTATATAGAGCTCTGAACTTTTTAAAAGCTTATTCTTACATCACTAATAAAATCATTAACTCTTAAGGAAAGAGACCATATTTTATTTTTTGTATATTCTATATCCCACAGCTAACAATAATAAGACCTAAAACTAAAAGCAAAATTGGCCAATATATTAAAAGACTGGCTGAAGAAATACACAGGATGAAATCAGAACCAAGTTATCTAACAAGAGTCCAGTCCAACATGTAAAAACACCAACATCCCAGCAAGTATTACCTGTGTGCTGAGACATGCAGACATGAGGGAAAAACAAAATTAAAGCTAACTAAAAACTCCACCCATTACATTTTCACCAATACCAGATCCACTGTTTCACTATATTTATTACCTTCATAACCAAGAATAGTCTGTTTCTAATTTTACAAAACTATCTCAGAAATCATGCTCTCTATTATTTCTTTTTAGAATTTCTCTTATTAGAAAAGTTACATATGCTTGTCGTAACAGGTTAAACAATACATAGATAGAAGAGATAAGATTAACAGATTTACTTTTAAACGAATCAGTATTTTACAGAAGGGGTAGAATTCATGTGGTTTCTTTTTAGTCCACTGCCTTCTTTCTCTTAGACTAAAGAGGTGACTAGCACCATCAAGTCTTTATGGTTTTGTGGATGAAAGGGCCACGTGCACACCTGACAAGCTCAGGAAATGCCTGCATGGCAGTCTTGCAAACTCCGAGGCCTAAAGTAACCACAAAGGATGGTCTGAAATTAAACTTTAAAAGCAGTTATGATGGGTAGTCACCTCCTAGGCCGGTATCTTCACTGGCAAGGGCAGCCTTTACCTTAACTGAACCTATCTGTCTTTTTGCATCTCTAATACATATCCTTGAAATGTCTGGTAACTTATAACTTCCCTGTTTCCAGACCCCTTGGAGCACAACCTAATGTGCACGGGTGCCACGACAGATATCACAAATTCCTTCATTGTTATTATCATGTTAAATGTTGACTGTTAACTATCCTGCACCCACCCAAGTATGTCTATCATTTTACTTTTTATCCAATCCCGGGGTTACACCTCATTCCCCTCCCCCCTTTGCTTTTTCCCACTTCTCTAATCTATCATCAATGGATTTCATGTAACCCCTTCCTTTGATTCCAATGTATAAAAATACGGAGGTGAGAACCACCATTTTCTGGAGCACTATCCCAATCCCTTAAGATACTACTTCCCGGCAATTGTCAACAGTTTGGCTCAAAAATTCTTTACGGTTTGAATGTTTGTATGTTAACAGTTTTACTATAAAGAGTTACTCTGCTCACCTACTAAGCTCTCCCAGGGGGATAGTGGACTAAGGAAATCTGATGATATATCAGTCATGCTTCCAGTATCTAAAAAAATGACTTTCAATCCAGGGGAAGAGATACAAGTACTTACTCTGAATATAATTCCTAAAGACAACATGATTACAAGCCCTTCCCAAGATCAGTTAGCCTGCTTAAACCTGAGCCATAGTTCCTCAGAAAGGTTTTATAGAACAACTTTGCCTCAAAAGCTGAAGGATCCTTTTTTAAGGTCCTATATTGCAGACCCATCAATTACATGAAAGTTCTTTCTGATTTAAGCAACATGACAAGAGGATATTGCAGTGCCTGAAGTTTAAAGATCTTCATTAAATTCATTAGGGAAGGAAATTCATCAGGGAAGCCAAAGAGCAACTTCATCACAGACCTTCAGAATGCTCCAATAGCTCCGAGTTCCAAAAGCTATAATAAGTTTAAGTTTTGGCATCCTCCACATAAATCCCTCATTTAATTGCAGGCCCAGCTGAGATTTTCTATCTAATACTGGGGGTAGAATTTGCAGGAGGTGCCCTATGTGAGAGGAAAACAGTCAATCACAGCAAAGGGGATATTCTTGTAGATGTTTCTTATAAGCTTAGCCCCTCCAAAGGCTATATACTGACAAAGGAGAACCCACTGGGAAATTCTTAGATTGAGCACACTGAGGCATCAATTAATCACTTGGGGGTTACTTAATTAGAAGGATTTAATACTTATGTCCAACTTTATTAAGACCACTTCAGGCCACCAAGTTACCAAAACCTAATGTTCTTTATTTTCATTTCCCTGACAGCAATGTCCCTCCCAATAACCTAAGCAAGTCCTTCCACCTAAAATCTGGATCCTTCTCTCTTCCCTTCTCTTCAGGAACCTAATCCAACAGTTATCCCTAGCTTGTATATCTTTAAACTTCTCCTTCTGCTTTCCCCTTGGCTTCCTGGACAAGTATGATAACAATGCTCACTGTCTCTACTTGCTCACCTTCTCCTACCCCACAAATTCACTGAAACTGATTCCTCACAACCCCTTGATCGCCAACCCAGAAGACATTTATTCATTCCTTCACTTTCTATTACCCACTCTCCCTTTTGGATCTGACACTCCATTCTATCTTGGTTTTCCTCCTTCCTTTTTGGTTTAGAGAGAAGGATGTTCCAAAGCACCTAAAACTAAATGCAAAATTTTGGGTGTTATATACATTGTGAGATGAAACAAACAAACCAAAAATCATAGCTTAAAAAGAAAAAAAATGTTAAAAAAAGCTGTTATCTTACATTCTCACAGAATAATTTCACCTTCTCCCATGGCTTCAATTATAGCCTATCCACTGATAATTTCTAAACCTATATCTTCAGCTAAGGCCTTTACCCTAAGTACCAGTCATATGTCTAATAGCCTCCTTAAAAATTCATGCTCATCTCAAACTCAATTTGTCAAAAAACGGCTCCTTTCTTCCTGCTTCTAACAAATTTCCCTGCTGTAATCAATCTGTCATGAACTGAATATTTGTAACCCCCCAAATTCATATGTTGAAATCCCAACCCCCAATGTGACAGATAATATTAAGAGAGGAGGCCAGAGCCCTCTAAACTGGATCAGTGCTCTTACAAAAGATACCCCAAAGAGCGCTCTCGCCCTCCTTCTACCATGTGAAGATTACAGTGGGAAGACAGCTGTCTATGAAGCAGGAAGAGGGTCTTCACTAGATACCAATCTGCAATGGCCTTGATCTTGGACTTCCATCCTCCAGAACTGTGAGAAATAAATGCATGTTGTTTAAGCCACCCAGTCTGGGATTTTATTACAGCAGCCCAAACTAAGTCCTCACCCTTCTCCCAGTGCTGCCAGCAATCTTTCTGATAAGACTGATCTCGTTACGATCCACCTTAAAATCCTTCAATGACTCCTTATCCTCCTAATAATATTAATCGTTAACAGCATTTTACACATATTGTTTCTTATGCTCAACAACTCTGTATGCTAGATATTATTTTACTAGAAAGATAAAAACCAAAGAGTAACTTGCCCAAGATTACAAGGTAAGTAATAAAGTCAAATTTCAACTCAGCTCCACTTGATTCCTAGGCCTGGTACCTCCATTCAGGATAATATTCAATCCTTTTAGCTTGGTATTTAAGACCTATTATAATGTGATGCCTGTCTGCCACTCATCCTTCTCAACCCTTTCCTAAAATCTCTAACTTCCCACTTTGCTGAACAATCTTGCCTTTGTATTTATTTTATGTTAACGATTACTCGTTTATTTTAGTCCTTTGTATGTAGCATATCTCCATCGAAATAAACCTAGGTTTCTATGAAAATTGAACCTTTTGTGGTTTTGTGGCCCACATAAATTTAAACCTTGTTTATTTGGCCCGTGTTAGCCTTTGAGTTTGACATGTTTGCTTTACACCTTTCTGACTATGCCATCACCTCTGGATGCCTACAGATGCCTGTGTTTATTCAAGTTCCTTGGCACACAAGCACATAAAAACTATCTCTACATGTAAATCCCATTTATCTATCTGAACTAATAGCCCTTTGGAGTCAAGAACCATGCTTTAAATTTCATTCAACAACCAATATTTAATACAACAGTAGCCACTCAAAGCAAACTCATTTATTTAACAAACATACTAAGGGCCCACTATCTGCCAAGGTTATATCCACAGGGATACTTTAAGAGGGTATTTTCAAAGTCAGACTGAGAGTATTCTCAAATAATAAAAGACTGCTTTTCAGCAGGGAGCAGGGATTTCCATTCAGATATCCCTTCCACATTTACAGCTTTCCTAAATTTTTGCCACATGTGGACCTAGGAGCTTTGCACCATTTAATGTAAGCCCAAAGAAAATGGGATGATTGGAGATGAAACAATGAAAATGCCTCACCATTAATGTATAATGGCACTATCATTATAAATTATTCCTGTCCTCAGAAGTATATGTCAACTTTAGGAGGTAAGACTTACCTAGAAATACAGAGTGTCCCAAAAAATCTATACACACTTTGAATAATTATAAAGGCATTTATTAAAATATATTTTATTTTCAAAATATAATAGAAATAGTTGTTAAAGTGTGTATACATTTTTGGGACCCCTGTATAATGTGTTTACTCTGTGTCAGGCACTATATGAGGACTGTCTCTAGTATTTGATTTAATCCTCATAGTTCTATCAAGTACACATTATTTATTTTCTTTTTATAGTTCTAATTGATGCTCAGAAAGCCCTCTTAATAATTTGCCCGAAAATGCATAGTAAGAGGCAGAACTGAGCTTCAAATCTCAATCTGTTATGAAATATTAACCACAACACTCTACAGCTATCATGAAATTATTAGAAGGCATCATAATATAGTCCTATATAATGAAGGGAAGAAGGAGGTGCAAGCTATAACCATAACAGGGATTTATGATAGGTATCTATCACCAAGAGTTAATGCAGACTTAGAATGTCTCAAGACTTGGGAATTTGGGGAAATGATAACCCAGAAAACTTCAATGCAAAATTAAAATTTTATACTATTTCTTAGTAAAACCTGAACTTTATTAATAACTAGAGGCCCAGTGCACAGATTTGTGCACCAGTGGGGTCCCTCAGCCTGGCTTGTGCCCTCTTGAAATCTAGGACCCCTTGGGGGATGTCAGACTGCTGGTTTCGGCCCAAGGCCTGGCCTGCAGGGATCAGGCTGAAACCAGCAGTCCAACATCCCCCGAGGAGCCAGAGTCCAGGCCAGGCACCGCACTGCTCCCACTCATCCCAGCCCCACTGTGTCTGCTGCCGTCACCAACACCACTTGGTGGTGGCACCTGTTGATGAACTGAGTGGCGCTCCTGCTGTGGGAATACACTGACCACCATGGGGCAGCTCTTGTGTTGAGCATCTGCCCCCTGATGGTCAGTGTGCACCATATCGACCGGTTGACTGGTCATTCAGTCGTTCGGTTGCTCAGTTGTTTGGTCACTTAGACTTTTATATATATAGATAATTTTTGCACTATTGAGAATCAGACACTACAGGACAAAAGTTAGATAAATAAGCCAGGAGTAAGCATGGTGGCAAAAGAAAAGAACCGCAGAGATGAAGCAGAAGCATATAAGAAAAGGGAAGAGGGAGAAAAGCTAACTAGTTTCCAGAGTATGTTTTTATTGCAGTACCACATTCAGGAAAACTAAGTACTTCACAGATGCAAAGAGATAGAGAAGTTTAAGAATTCTCAAAAAAAAAATCATGTTAAAGATGAAGAAACTGAAGTCAAGAGAGACTTAAGAACATAGATGAGGGTCACACAGATGCAGAACCAAGTCTACAACTTGGGTTTCCTGGCCTCTGGTCTGACCTTCTAGGACAATCATTTTCCCTCTTTGAGTCTGAGACTGAACTATAAAATGAGCATTTTGGACTAGGTCAATGGTTCCCAAATACCAGTCTGTGAAGCAGCCATATCAAAATCAGGGGAGCTTGCCCTGGGCTAAGTAAGTGCTTTATATCCCTCACAATGAATCTATAAAGTATGGTCTATTTTAATATCCTTTTAACAAATGAGAAAACTAATGCATAGAAAGGTTACGCAATTTTTCCAGTTCATATAGCTGCTAAGTGGTAGAGAAGGAGCCCCATGCAGATAATTGAAGCCACCAGGGGATTAAGAGGTAGGGTGAGCTGCAGATATATTTTTGCCCTGAAACTTTCCATAAAGATTCTAGTCTTCCTTACACTTGGTTACAGAAAAGGGACCCTTTTATCTCTAAGCACTTTCAGATGCAGAAAACTCTTCCCCCTAGATCTCAGGGAGGACATCTCAATACTGCTGGGAAGATAAAAGCTAGACTACCTGGCGATAACTGAATAAAAGTTTTCCCTCCTTGTGCCCCAAACATTAGTATAGTACAAGCTTTGTTTCTCAAGAAGCACTTAAGTATTTGGCAGTACTGACCTAATAGTCAGGAGACAGGATCAGAACCCTAGCTCAGCCTCTCTCCTGAAAGTTCTTCTGAGATCCCAGCAATTTCAATTTTAGTAAAAATCTGACTGTTTAGGTCACAATTTTGTTCTGCTTTAAAGACTGAGAATATAAAATCAAAAGATATTAAGTCATCCATCCAGTAGTTCTCAAACTTAGATTTCACAAACCAGTAAAAGTTTCCAGATGAATTAGAAAACCTAACAAAAAGTTGTCAACTCTTTCTTTTGCTAAATGAGGACATCTAAAAACAAACTACCACCTAACAACAATTCTTTTGTAAAGTAAAGGGCATTTTAGTATAAAAAATGTAGGAAGGAAACTATTTCAGAATAAAGAACAATTCATTAAATAAGTTTAGCTTTATGAAAGACACACTACGTTTTGCTTGTCTTTTTATTTTACTCAGAATAGATGGTGTGATGTTTAGTTCAAATACCTGTCTGTATACCCTGCAGTTAGAAGCCAAGGAAACTTGTAGCCGAAAAGGTTAGGCCACTTAATCAAGGTCACAGAAGGTATTTAAATGAACTCTTCTCCTTTATCATGAGATATCCAAGCCACAGCAAAAAAGACTCTTCTAGGCTCCCCCCCTTCTTTAGGGTCTCATCCGAGACACCTTCAAGCCTTTTTCCCTCCTCGAAGCTGGCAGATACAGTAAGTGTAAGAGAATTAGCAGTCGGCTCCAAAGAGGAAACCTAGGCCGTGACTCCCCCCTTTCCGTACCCCCTCAAGTGTGCTCAGAGGTGGACTCTGAAACCAACCAACTTCTGCTAAAAATACACCCTGGACTTTCAGAACTATACAACTTAACCTTAAAAGTGGTTTCCTGATTCAGGCAAAAGCATTAGCATGAGTTCAGGCTCTATAAAAAGTCCCACACCCAAAGCTTAGGCTCTTAACTGCCAGTCACTACAAGCTTAAGAAGTTCCCCAGGAAGTAGGGCACCCCAGTCTATTTCACTGCACATTTTAACAAGCCCAAAGACTGTAATACCTACAAGGCTTCAAAGCCCATGCAATACTATGAGTCAATGAGAGAAGGGCTATTTGAGATTCTCAGGCCAAGGCAAAGAAAAAAACTTCACATACTAACCCATACAGCACATGCGACAAACCAGGTGGGCGTTGAACTCGTGCTCATCTTGGTAACTGGGCCACATGGCACCCCTGTGTCTGCTGACCCCACCTAAAAGGAGGGTGTCCCAAAGAACCTCCAGCTAGTGGCCTGTGCTCCCAAAAAAGGCTTCGAGGTGAACAGATAGCCAAAGGGCTGTTTGATGAACAGAGAAAGACAGCAGAAGTACAGAGAAATGGCTCCACCCACCACTTCCTACTGCTCTCCTCCCCGCCTTGAGGTCAGAGAGGAAGCTCCTCCCTAGGGCACTTCCAAAAACTGGGTCCAGGTCTTCAGGCAAACAGCATCCTATTCAAAACAGCAGAGGTGGGAGCTTCACATGTAAAAGTATAGCCAAGTTATTAAGTGAGTAAGCAGGTAGAAAGAAGGTGGTCTTTGAGTTACCCTCTATTTGCAGAACAGAAACTTGTGACCTGGTGCAACACAGACAATCACAGGAGAGCTGGTGAGGCAAAATGGCTTGCTGCCAAGTCAGAGACAGTGCGACTATTGCCCAACAACCGTTCCTCGGGCTTGCCTCTTCTCAGGCAGAAGTACATATAAAGTGTTAACTAAATGAGAAGGTCCCACAGAGGGTGAGTTGCTAACAGCTTCCTACATTCCAAAGGGAGCTTCATTTCCCCGCCCGAAGGGAAGAGTTACCTTACCTCCTCACGATGATTCCACCTACTTTACTGAGTAAAGCAGCCAGTCTCAGGCAGATTAGCACAACACATTTATCCACTTCCAAACTACTGTTTTCCTGGTGGCTCCATTCTTTCCCCTCATCCAACCAGGAATGTTATCCCAAAGTCCCCTTCCTCTTTCCAGACTTCCCACTTCGTCTTCACAATCAGTGCACTTAACTCAGCTGTGCCAGAAATCCTTTTATCCATGAGTGGAGGCTGCATGCTTGTTTGTCCAACTTGTTTTCTGAGTCTTGGCTAATTCTAATTGTACCAGACACTGGAATGCTGAAGAAAAACAATGAGGCCTTTTTCATTCAGATGGCCCAGCCCATCTACCGCTTCTTCACAGTTCTGACCCAACCAGGGGACAGAAAAACTGAGCTTCTATCCATGTCAGGACAGACACCCCACCCCAATCCAGGCCCCACACCACTCAAAAGTCCTCACTGCAGATAAGGGCCTAATCACTGGCCCTCTGTTCCAGCTCCCTAAATAGAATGTCTCCTTCAGGCTAATGCTTCTTCCAATCCTGTTCCTGAAGGCAGGGAGGGAGGGACAGCACCCAGAAAAGCAAATTTCCAGAGATTAGCCTGGAAGACTGCAAGTGGAAAAAAGTAAGTTCAACAAGCCCTGTGCCCAGCCTCAGTCTCCCGACAGCTTCCTTCACTTCCTGCTGGGCATCCCTCCCACCTACAAACTGCTAATAATCCTGTTACTACTTACTAATAGCGGGACTCACGGCTGACTTTATCCCTCCTTGACTAAGCTCCCAGTCACCCTGATAACCTGTGACAACTCTACTCAGTTTGTTCCTCTTAGTAGACTCTTCTTAGTCAGCCCTGGAGAGGAAGAGTCCCCCTAGAATTTACCTTGTCCTAGGAAAAGAAATGCATAAGAAATAGGGAAGAGAGACTAGGAAGAAATAACATGTCCTGATTCATATTTAGTAACCCTGCCCTTTACCAGATTTAAATTCCTCTCATGCAGGGATGGTCTTTTGGCTTTGTATCCCAATCTCTAACACACTTACAAGGCGCTCAAAAACCTAAGCTAAAATTAATTGAGCATTCACTTTGAGTTCACAGGTAATGTGCTAAAAACTTTAAGTATCATTTAATTTAATCCCAACAATTTTCTAAGAAAGATATTACCATTTCTGCTTTAGAGATGAAAGTACTAAGGGTTAAAAAGGTTAAATAACCAAGATTTCATATCCTCTATCCAACTCCAAAGCTATGTCTCCTGTTATACCCTGCTGTTTCTGAGAGGGACCTAAGCCAAAATAACTAGCAGGCTATATATGTAAGAAAGTGGAATATTCTTGGGAAGATTAAGAAATAAAAACACTTGACTATGGCCAACTGGTGATTTAGAGCATGTCCCAAATGAACATGTGGGGCAACTTCTAGAAATAGTAATTTCAGTCTCCAAAAATCAAATAATCATTCCTGGGTAAGGCCTAAGGAAGGTGAGCCAAAGTCTGCCTTCTCCTCACTTCCCTGGCATCCAAGCAGAACTATTTCCCCTGAAGGCACTGGAGCCTGAAGAAAGTAGGGGGTAGTGTTGGGGACAAGGTCGGTGTAGCTACCAGGAGACAAGGCCTTCCTGGGTCACAAAGGGGCAGCTGCTGCTGACAACAGAGAGAGGACTTGGATTAGGAGAGTCAGCTCTTAATTATGCAGAGGAGACCAACTATAGAGTGATTAACGGAGCCATTCCCCTTTGGTTTTGCCCAACGTTTAGTCATTTCATCATTCACTAGATGTCCAGGGATGTCAGAGACAGGAATAAGTGAGTCTGGCTGCCACCTGTAAATCTTCAAAATATTGAGTGGAAGGAAGAGGTTTAAGCCAATATTTCCACATGTGACCAAAAGTTATCTGAGAGTTTGTAACTACTGACTTTCTTACAATCACACAGAAAATTAAAGTGATATATTTATTTCCTAAAATGCCAAAATCATCCATTATTTAAGAATATTAAAGCTGATGCAGAAGCCTCTCCTTCTAATATGTAACACAATGATTCATATCATACATCACGTTTTTATATAATCCCACATTAGCTTCTATTTCATTTCTTAGTTCCCAATGGTAAAGACAAGCACTTATTTTGTCTCAGCAGCCCACAAGAAGGTACTGTCTTCAGTGATACCTTTTGTTTTTAAAAGAATTTTATATTTTTTTATTGGTTTCAGAGAGGGAGAGCGAGGGGGAGATAGAAACATCAATGATGAGAGAAAATCATCGATTGGCTGCCTCCTACTGAAAATCAAGCCCGAAACCCAGACATGTGACCTTGACTGGAATCAAACCCAGGACCCTTTAGCCAGCAGGCTGACGCTCTATCCACTGAGCCAAACCAGCTATGGCTTCAGTGATATCTTCAGTAAAAATAATTATAATAATGATAGCAAGAAATTATACAGTCCTTACCATGTGCTAAATGCTTTCTAACTCAAAACAACCATGCAGTATTATTAACCTCATTTTACAGATAAAACAGAGGACCCAACAGATTAACATTACTCTGCCTGTAAGGACATGAACTGGGATGGACACACAGGCAGTCTGACCCCAGACGCTCAATCTGCTCTCAGCCACAATTCCATACCACATCCAAGGATAAGCCAGATGATCACGCTGCCAGAATCACAGAAAATCAGAGACTTTTTCTCTTCTCATACAGATTGGAAATTTGAAGTCCCAAGGAACTAAGTGACCTGTCTAGCATCACACAGTAGTAAGCAGAAGAGCCAGGACTTAGAACCCAGATCTTCTGGCTCCAAGTTTAGTGGTCCTTCTACCACATGGCACAAATCTAGAAAAGAAAAAAAATAGCTAGGGAAAGAAAAAGACGAAAATTCCATCTTAATTAAAAAACCAAACGCTTTAGTTATTTGAGCAAAGATATATTCGATATATGTCACCTATTTAAATATTTATTGAGTGCCTAATATAAGCTTAACAAATTTTTAGCAAATACAAATGGAAGATGCTCAGCTAATCTTATAAATGGAGAAATAAAAGTTAAAAGCAATCTCAAAAAGCTGCACCAAATCTCACAGGGCAAAATTTAACTATGATACCTGTAAGTCTCATGCAGAAGTTTAAGAAAACCAAAGGTGCAGCAGTCTCTGGAAGAGTGACAACAATTCATGTACAGGGTTTAGCCATTTTATAACTGATCTTAAGTTTAATGACTCAACAGTGTGATGAAGCTGCTTTAAAAAAAGTTGATAGTCCAGATCCAGGGATTATAACTAATCCTCCTAGTGGGATATTAAAAATGGAAAAACTTGTAAGAGATTGAATTGTTTGCCCTGGCCAGTATGCTCATTGGTTGGAGCATCAGCCCTTACACCGAAGGGTCCCAGTCAAGGACTCATACCTGGGTAGTGGGTTCAATGCCCAGCCCTGGTCAGGGTGCATGCGGGAGGCAACCAATCAATGTGTCTCTCTCTCACATCGACGTTTCTTTCTGTCTCTGTGTGTGTGTCTCTCTCTCCCTCACCCCCTCACTCTTTCTTAAAAAAAAAAAAAAAAAAAAAAAATCAATGAGAAAAATATTCTCAGGTGAGGATTAACAACAAGAGAAAGAAAGAGACATTGGATTGTCCAAACCTTTTGTTTTACAGATAAAGAAAACAAGACCCACCCTGACCAGTTTGGTTCAGTGGACAGAGCGTCGGCCTGCGGACTGAAGGGTCCCAGGTTCCATTCGGGTCGAGGGCATGTACCTTGGTCGGGGGCACATCCCCAGTAGGGGACATGCAGGAGGCAGCTGATCATTGTTTCTCTCTCATCGATGTTTCTGGCTCTCTATCCCTCTCCTTCCTCTATGTAAAAGATCAATAAAATATATTTTAAAAAAACATGTTTGAGATGTGATAATTAAAAAACAAACAGAATACAATATTATAATGTCTTTAAAATTACAGCTTTGTAAATACACTACAACTTACTGGATAATTTAAATTGTATATAAATGTGGATCAAAAAAAGAAAAAGAAAACAAGACCCAAGAGAGAGAAAAAAGTGTCACAAATGTTCAAGTAACTATAAAGTTCCTTTCCTGTTACACTATCACAATATGAGATATTAATAAACTAAAACATAGGGCAACTCTATATCCTTCAATTAACCTATAATGAGCACCACCTTAGGCCATACATCTAGCTAATCCATGCCCATAAATACAAAAATGAACAGGACATGGTTAAACTGCTACAGTTTATATCTAATGCTGCCTTAATTCTTTATTTATTAGTTAGGTAACATTTACTGACATCTATTGTCTCAGACACTTGAGAAACTGTGGTAAGAGTCCCTGTTCTTGAAGGTCGTACAGTCTAATATAATCTAATTAACGGGGAGAGAGAGAGAGAGACAAGCTAAGCAAGATGACAACACAGGTTTGAGTAAGTACTAACAGTGCAAGTGCAGCACAGAAGAGGAAACCTCACTCCAGTCAGGGAGGCTTTCGAGAGGCGGCAACTACTTCCCTGCAGGACCAGCATCAAGGAGTCCAGCTGAAAGGAGGAGCCGCATTCCAGGTAGAGATCTACAAGCTTTTATATGATGATGCACTACTAACCAGCTGCTTGTGAGGCCAAGACAGGAAATGGAACTAGAGAAAAGGGCAGGGGCAGATCGTGAAAAGCCTTTAGGTCATGCTGCAGATTTTGAACTTTCTTTTAAAAGCAGAGAATTTGTAAACAGGAGAGTGACAGACAGCTCTATATACTAGAAAGATCACTCTAGCTACAGATATAGAAAGACAGATTAGGGGTGGTTGTGGGAAGAGAAAAAATGGGGGAAAGAGTCCTAGAGAGAAAAAAATGAAAAATTGAAGACACAAACTAACACAGGAGGAAGACTGGGGAATGAGATAATGAGAATGCAAGGGTTGAAACACTATTAAACAGTATTGAAAACTGTTTAAAATTCCAAGTACTAATTGAATGCTAAGCTTTGCCTTACAAGTATTATATGGCTTCCGTACAAACTATGTCTTCCTGTATCTTGCTTACATCTGCTGAAGAGACCGTGACTTGGGAACAGGGTTGTAAAAGCCATGTATTTATATAACCAAATCTCACAATGGACCTATAACCCCTAGAAAAAAGATAGGTAAGAAAAGCTAAGGAATAGTAATCAGTAATTAGTGCTGCACTCCCTTCACCTGTACACACACACACACACACAGCCAACACATTTTCAGAGCAAAAATAATTTAACTGGCCAAAGGAAATACTAGAAAGATAAGGAGTTAAGAAACCATATATAGTAATGAAAAGGTAAATCCCTAGGCTGAAAAAGACAGCCTTCAAATATAAGCAAGCCTGACACTTAGGAGAGAGAGTAGACTTGATCTTCCCTAGACCAAATTTGCACTAATGGACATAAATTACAAAGAGGCAAGTTTCAGCTTAAAAAAGAACTCTCCAGTTACCAACACAATGAATAGACCATAGGATGTATGTTCAACAATCAGAGACCTTCAAGCAAAGGAAGAATCGCTTTTTTTTTTTTTTAAGTAACCTTTTTAATCCTCACCTGAGGATATGTTTTAATGATGGGGGCTGGAGAGAGAGAGAGAGGGGGGGGGGGAGAGAGAGAGAAACATCGATGTGAGAAACATCACTTTGTTGCTTCCCATATGTGCCGCGACCACGCAGGGACCAACAGGAAACGTGTTTATGTGCCCTGACCTGGAATGGAGCCCGCCACACCTTCTGGTGTATGGGACGATGCTCCACCAACCGAGTCACACAGGCCAGGAAAGAATGATTTCTGACAAAGGTACAATTAAGTAAGAAATTGGGCTAGTTAATAGGTAAGGTACCTTCCAACTCTAAGAGCAAAATAGCAGATGTTACCAACCTTAAGAGTGGAAGAAACAAGAAATCTATACAAATGGTAAGGACTTACTACAACAAACTATCTTAGAAGTGCAGTGCTGAAAGGAACCTCAGAAACTATCCACATAGCGATTTTCAATTCTGACAAGAGGACATTTAGTCAAACAAATCTTATATGGAACTCAACATACAGAGCAGGTAACTGCAGTGTTTAATAACATAAATCAATTTTAGAGGTTCACACTTATGTTACTTATGTTAAAGCCAAATAACACCAATTTTGCTTGAAATTAGAGAGTAATTCATTAGTTATATCAACCTTAGCATCCAATTTATTTCTATGTTGTGTTTTATTGCAGAGAACTATTTTTTAAAACTGATCAATACAAACAGAAACAAAGTCATAGTTTTACAGTTTGCCTTGTAATCTTGGGATATTATTCAAATAAATTGATACACAAGCCTAAAATCATAGCAGAAAATCTGTTTCCAAGTTAACTATCTTCAATATCTAAAAGCTATGTACATTCTTACAGAACTAGAGGCCCAATGCATGAAAATCGTGCAAGAAAAGGCCTTCCTTCCCCTGGGTGCCGGCACCCAGGACCCCGGCTTCCCTCGCAACCCCAGCTTTGTCCAGAAGGTCATCCGGAAGGATGCCTGGTCTAATTAGCATATTATGACTTTATTATTACAGATATATAAATGTAAATAGAAAAGTGGAACAATAAATATAAAAAATTTTAGTACACACTAAGCTAGTATTACATGTTATCACTTAGATGTGTGTGCCCACTCACAATTATAGAAGGAGCACTTGAGCCCATACAACTGAGCCTTGCCTGGAATTTAGTAGGCCCAGGTCCTACGTTCAGCAGTATGTTCTGTAAGAGTATACACACTTCCAATTAAAAAGAATCAGAAGAGACAACCTTCACCTTTTTAATCAAGTGTACATTTGATAAGCATATAAATATATACACAGAAATGATGGAAAAACTTTATTCTGGTGATGTCCAATCAGAAGGTAGAACATTAGAGTACAGATGTTATGTTAAATTTTAAAATAAACTATGCCTTAAAACTGAAATGATAATAAAATGGGTGCAGAATCTCTTAAGTACTTCTATAAAAGCTTTGGTATCCATAGTCTCCAACTGAAATACCAGTGCTCTAATTTTACAGGTAAATTGAACATAGCACAACTGCTAGGTACTAGTATAAAGTTGTTTCATAGAAATAAAAACCTTTTATAAACTACTAAAGGTCCGGTGCACAAAATTCATGCACTGGAGGGGAGAGGGGTGTCCCTCAGCCAGGCCTGTGCCCTCTCACAATCCAGGATCCCTTGCTCCTTACCGCCTGCCTACAACGGAGGTGGGAGAGGCTCCCACCACCGCCACTGCTGTCACCAGCTGTCACCAGCTGTGGGAGCGCACTGACCACCAGGGGGCAGCTCCTGCATTGAGCATGTGCCCCCTGGTGGTCAGTGCATGTCACAGTAACTGGTCATTCCACTGGTCATTCCACTGTTCGGTCGATTTGCATATTAGAGTTTTATTATACAGAATTTTTATTTCAAAGTATTTATGGTTATTTATAAAAGTAGTATTTCTAAAACATAAAAATAAAGATAGGACTATGACTCCTGAGTTCCACAGAAAATTCTTCACTAAAGATAAACTTTTTAATATTTTTTAATTGATTTCAGAAAGGAAGGGTGAGGGAGAGAGAGATAGAAGCATCAATGATGAGAGAGAATCATTCATTGGTTGCCTTCTACACACCCCACACTACAACCTGGGCATGTGCCCTGACTGGTAATTGAACCATGACCTCTGGTTCATAGGCCGATGCTCAGCAACTGAGCCATGCCAGCCAGGCTGAAGAAAACTTTTAAAATATCTAAACTAATAAAAGCGAAATAGTAAAATTAACCGTTTCTCCAGGATGGGGTAAGCCACGCCCACCAGCCAATCAGAGCGGCTGTATGCAAATTAGCCCAGCCAAGATGGCGGTGGCGGACACCCGGAGGCTTGCCTCCCATGTCCGCTGCCGCCATCTGTTGCCTTTCTGCAGGCTACCCGGTTGGGGGGGGGCTGGAGGAGCAACCTCCCGCAGCCCCACACCTCCAGGCAGAAAGCAGCCTGGAAGTAGGTCCGTGATCGCGGGGGCTCAGGCACACACGCCTCCGTGAGTGCCCGAGCCTCCGCAATTGATTTCAGGCGGCAGGGCAGCCCAGGCCCCAAGGCTGCCCTGCAGCCTGGAAGTAGATCTGTGATGGGGTGGGGGCACGGGCACTCAGGGAGGGATAGCCTCCCTGAGTGCCCGTGCCCCCCGCCATGGATTCCAGGCGGCTGGGCAGCCTGGGGGTGTGGGGGAGGCGGAGGATCTGAGCCAGCTCCGCCCCTGAGGCTGAGGCCTGGAAATCGGTGGGGGGCACACAGCACACAGGGAGGTGTGCCCTCCCTGTATGCTGTGTGCCCCAATGGATTCCAGGGTCCCAAACTGTGAGACAGCACAGGCAGGGATTAAGTACCCCCCCAACCCTGCCGAGTGCACAAATTTTTGTGCACCGGGCCCCTAGTTAATTAATATTAGTGATTAGCAATTTAGAAATGTCATTACCATAATTCACAGGAAAAGGAAAACACCAGTTTCCACCTGAATATTTCTTTTCTCATTATGTATGAAATATTATATAGGGCTGAATAACTCATGCCTTTCTATGCTCAATACAGGTTCACATTTCAGGAAAGCCATTTGGTGGTATCTTTTTAAACACACTACCACACAAGCAAACATATTTCTCAATGTTCTCCTGTTTCTGCTGATACACTTACTGGGATCTGAATATTTAGTCAAAAGCTTTTCTGGGACTTACTGGAAAGGACACTGGGGAATGACTGAATCTGATTCTAATTCTGTCAAGCATTCATGAACTTTTAATAGAAAACTAAGTAATGTCATCAAATCTCCATCTTAACTTATAAGAGACAAAGCAACAATATCTCCATACTTGGCTTGGAAGTGTAAGCGGATCACAATTGACAGGACTGAAGGCACTGGGATCCAAGGATGTACTCCAGCAAAAGTTAGATTTTATAAATCTTCAACTCTGGAGGTTCAGAATCAGCTAAACTCTGCACACCTCAGCACTGGGTGTTTAGAGAAGGGGCTGTTACCATTTTTTAGATTACTTTTAATATCAGGACCCAGTCCCTTGGGGAAAAGGACTCCTTGCATTTAACGGGATGACCTGGGTATAGTTGCCGGAGGGGACAGAACAGGCTCAGTCACATCAAAGAGAACAGAGGCACCCTGGGAGGTGTTCCAAGATGTCCCTCGGCAAGGACACTCACCCCGTTTCCTCACTGACCTTCCTCTTCTGTCTTTCCTCTCCCGAAACTACACCAAATCCAGAAACTCCTCTAATCCTACCAGTTTTCCCACCTCTAAACGAGAAGGAGGGTGACAGAGTTAATGTATGTTTTAGGTTAAAAACAAAGACCCCAAACCACTTTGAAATTGAGAAAGTAAGGAAAGGAAGGGCTTGATTCTCTGAGGAAGGACACAAGTCAGCATAGTTGCCACTTCCCTCAGCTGCGAGCTCAGACATCACCTCATCGAGCCAGCCCCCTCCAGTCAGGCAGCGCCAGAGAACAGGGACGAGTGCGGGTCCTCAAACAGACACTGGGCTGCCCTGGGACCAGGTTTCTCAGGAGGTCTACACACACACTCAGGTCTGACAGCACCCAGCTGAAAGGATGTACTGGCCCTTTAAAGAAAGCAACTGGTAAGACTTCCGTCACTTACCCCACCTTCAAAGCCCCACCATAGATTTCTTATAAGAATAATTCAATACCAGTTACCTGCTCTGCCTCTGGCACATCTCTTCCAGTATAGAACACCAACAATCCCAAGAACATGAGTCAAAATAAAGATGGCTGATGGCAAGTAAGATGAGTCTAAAAGAGGCATTTCCAGGCCGGTCCTTTCTCCTCCAGTGAGTTAACCACAAGCCCACAGCTCAGTGCAGGCTTCCGAATGCCTTTCTACTGAGGTTACTGCTGTCCTGTACTATCAGCAGAGGCAGAAGCCGGCAGCTCAGCGTGTCAGAAACTTCCTGGCGGCTTCTCCTCCATCTCGCCTGACTTTTGCAGCAGGCAGTAGTAGACAGGGACTAAAGCTGTACAGTGTATCTCAGCCCAGGAAACAACTAGAGGGGGCGGGGGAGGGGAAGGAGGAACCAGGAGAGTGAAAGGGGAGCCTAAGCTAGTGTTGAGCTGACTCAAACTCTATCTCTGGCATCCTCTATTCAGCTTAAACAAACGAACCTCAGACCCTCTATGAGAAGGGAGGGTGTCAGAGAACGTCACACTCAACTTTCCATTCCCAGCCTGATGGAATGCCGGCCTTCCAAATGAAGCTAAAAGGAAAAGTCACATAAGCCCTAGGGAACCATTTGCAGGAAGAAGGCACATATAAGCGTCCACAAGCACCCTGGCACAGTCAGAAGGCAACTCTTCCACACCCACAGCCCAGGAGGAGGAGGCAAGGGACCTGAACATCACTGCACAGAGGATTGCATACAGAACAAGTCCATGAAACAGACCTGACATCAAGGCATGATAAAGATGAGCGAGGAGAACAAAAAGCCACCTGATGTGTAGCACCTGTCCAAGGGGCTATCAGAACACTCAGTGACAGCAAAAACAATGCCTTCCACAATACTGGGGCCTGCATACAAATGAGAACTTGATGTGGGCACTGTATCTGGCAACTTAAGAGACATCACCACTGCACACCTACTAAAATGACTAAAATTATAAAACATGACAACCACCAGTCTTGCCAAGGATGGGAAGTAGCTGGAACTCTCACATATCTGGTGGCAGTGTAAACTGGCACAACCATTCTAGTGTGGCAAGTTCTTATAAAGCTAGGCAAACACAGAGGACCAAACAATATCACTCCTAGGTATTTACCCCCCAAACATGAAAACATGTGTCCACACAAAGACATAAATGTTTACAGCAGCTTTCCTAAAAATCACTAAAGACTGCTAACAATCCAAATGTCCATCAACTGGTGAACTTACACAATTGTGGTGCAACCATACAATGGAATACAACTCAGCAACAAAAAGGAACAAACTACTCATACACAACAGCATGGATGAATCTCAAAAGCATTATGCTAGCCCTAACCGGTTTGGCTCAGTGGATAGAGCGTCAGCCTGCGGACTGAAATGTCCCAGGTTCAATTCCAGTCAAGGGCATGTACCTTGGTTGCGGGCACATCCCCAGTAGGAGGTGTGCAGGAGGCAGCTGATCGATGTTTCTCTCTCATCAATGTTTCTCTCTATCTCTCTCCCTTCCTCTCTGTAAATAAAATATGTATTTTTAAAAAAGCATTATGCTACATGAAAGAGGTCAAACACAACAGGCTACATTATGATTCCATTTATATGACATTCTAGAAAAGCCAAACTACATGGACAGAAATCAGATAAGTGGTTGCCAGGGGCTGGGGATGAGGGAATGGAATGGACTACAAAGGAAGACAGGGAACTTTAGGGGGTGATGGAAATGTCCTATATGCCGATGGTTGTGAAGATGGTTCCACGACTGCAAACATTTGTCAAAACTCACTGAACTGCATGCTCAGGAGGATGAGTTTTACTATACATAAATTATACTTCAACAAACCTAACATGCCCGTTTAAAAGCTGGAAAGAAACTAAGAAGTCTGCACAGCCTAAGTTCTCACAGTGTCCCTGTCCTCCCCTCATCTACTTTTCTCTGAAGAGGTACTTTACAAAATGAAATGTGGACACACAGCATAAGAGGGGAGATCCAACAGCCTCTAACTCCGAGAGTACATCTAACATCCTCTGTGATGCCCGTACCCTTCACTCAGGGAAGAGTTAGAGCCTCATCTTTTTACTAAACTTGCTCTTTATTTGTATGGTGCCTTTTGTACTATGGCATAAAAATATGCTATAGTCTCACAAATAAACTTAAAAAAATGCAAACTGTTTTAATATTTGTAAAGTTAAATTTTTAAAAAATCAAAGTATTTTAGGTCTGAACAATCTGCTAACTAGATGAGCAGATGGAGGAACTAATAAATATGCTTTAATCTGGCATCAAGATCATCTACAATTTTGTTCTAACCTACATTTCAGTCATTGAGTATTTAATGTGTACTATGTGTAAGGCCCTGTTCTAGGTACTGAGGACACAGTGAGCGAAGCAAAGCTTTGTCACATCAATGCTATGGAGAACACTAAGGGAAGTGGAGAGACGAAAGGAGGGTCAGAGGGGGAAAGTTTACAGTTTTATGTATATTGTGGTCAGGGAAGACTTCTCTAAGAAGGTGACATTTGAGCAGAGATCTACAGAACAAGAGCAAACAACTCATATGGCTAGAGAGAGAGTGAGTTAAAGGAAAGAACAAGAGCGGTGATGCATGCGGAGTAGACCCGAGAGACTGCGCCAGCCGAGTCCGGGGAGTAGAGTGGATTTCGCTCTGAAGGTTCTCCAGTGGTCTGACTCTGAGATGGTGAGGCTGCAGCTGTGGGATACTGCAGGGCAGGAGCGCTTCACCTCTATGACACGACTATACTATCAATGCCTCTGCCTGTGTTATTATATTGGATGTCACCAATGCCTTCAGCAATAGCCAGAGATGGAAACAGGACCTGGGCAGCAGGCTCACACTGCCCAACGGATAGCCTGTGCCCATCAGCAGATTTGGAAACAGCCTAAGTGCCCATCAGCAGATGAATGAATTAGAAAACTGCTACATCTACACACTGGAATACTATGCTGCTGTAAAAAAGAAGGAATTCTTACCATTTGCAACAGCATGGATGGAACTGGAGAATATTATGCTAAGTGAAATAAGCCAGTCAGGGAAAGATAAATACCACATGATCTCACTCATTTATGGAATACTAGAGGCCTGGTGCATAAAATTTGTGCACTTGGGGGGTAGTGGTTGGGGGTGGGTTTCTCTCAGCCCGGACTACATCCTCTCACAGTCTGAGAGCCCTCAGGGTATGTCCAACTAATGGTTTAGGCCCACTTTCTTAGCGCTGCTGCGGAAGTGGGAGAGGCTTCTGCCATCACTGCTGTGCTTGCCAGCCATGAGTCCAGCTTGTGGCTGAGCAGCGTTCCCCTTGTGGAAGCGCACACTGACCACCAGGGGCAGCTCCTGCATTGAGCGTCTGCCCTCTGGTGGTCAGTGCGCATCATAGCAACTGGTCATTCCACTGTTCGGTCAATTTGCATATTAGCCTTTTATTATATAGGATAAAGAGCATTAGAAACTGTTGAACAAAAATAGAGGAAAAGAAGCATCAAACAGACTGTCAAACTACAGGGGGGAAGGGGGGGGGGATAAGAGATGAA